>JANIIA010493542.1:0-15084 GCA_027478495.1 Erythroxylum alaternifolium | reverse complement strand
GTACTTCGACACCAAACCCCTATGAACTTAGTTACTCGAGATCTTCGTCCAAATCTATGGGGTTAGTTTCAACAAAACTTTATCTCCCACGTCAAACTCTAACGGTCTCCTCCGAAGATTTGCTTGTTTTTTCATCCGTTGAGAAGCTTTTCGAAGATTGTCCCTCTCCTCATCCAACAACTCTTACTTCTCCATGACAAACTTATGCGCCGCAGGACATTTGCCACCTGTCCTTTGTTGAGCAATCTCCAGTGGTGTGAGAGGTTGTTGTCCCAACACAATCTCAAAGGGACTTTTCTCCGTAGCCAAAGATCTATGAAAGTTATAGCAAAACTGTGCAGTATCAAGTAAACTCAACCAATTACGTTAACTTGCACTTACATAATGTTGTAGGTACTCCTCCAACAAACCGTTGGTTCTTTCTGTTTGACCATCAATTTGTGGGTAATTTGCCTTTGAAAACTTCAAATCGCAACTCATCATGTTGAAAAGGGACGTTCAGAATCGGCCTATAAATCTGGCGTCTCTGTCGCTCACAATATCCGTTGGAACTCTAAAATACTTGACCATGTTCTTGTAGAACAGCTTGGCCGCAACATCCGAGGGATAAGTCACAGGAGTTGACACGAAGATCGTATGCTTGGAGAATCTGTTAACCACCACCATGATTGATGCCATGTTGTCCACTTTTAGAAACCCACTGATGAAATCCATTGAAACTGACATCCACGGTCTCTCAGAGATGGATAATGGTTATAGTAAACTGGCTTCCTTCTTTCTCTCTGACTTATCCAACTGACACACAAGGCACATCTTAATGTAATATTTCACATCATTCTCCATCTTCGGCCAAAAGTAGGAACGAGATCGGAGAGTTAACATCCGTTAGACTCCTGGGTGACTAGCCCACTACGAGTCATGCGTCTCCTTTAACAATTGTTTATGCAATCCACCAAAGCTTGGCACATACATTTGACTACTCTTAGTCATCAAAAGCCCATCATCGTCAAGCCAAAACCTGCGTATAATACCTTCCTTAACTTGAGAAGTCAACTTACAGTACATAGTGTCTAATGGAGCTGCCACTTTAATTTGCTCCAACGGGTTGGACTCCTTCCTCGTGACCGAATAAAGGGCCGCAAATACCTCGTTCCTACTCAAGACATCTGCTACATTGTTATGCCTCCCTGGTTTATGCTCCTATATGAAGTCATACTCAGTAAGAAACTCTTGCCACAAGGGTTGTTTTGTGAACAACTTCTTTTTGGTCCTAAAAAATGTATTAAAAACATTATCTGTTCGGACAACGAACCTGATTCCCAGCAAATATACTCATCACATCTCAAGACAATGTACCACCTCAAGCATCTCCTTCTCGTGTGTCCACTAACATTGCTTTGCACCATTGAGCTTTCAACTCTCAAATACTACCGGATGACCTTCCTGTACAAGAACTCCACCAATGGCTTTGTCCAAAGCATTAGTGTGTACCTCAAATAGAAGATCGAACACGGGCAGCTTCAACATCGATTCAGTTGGGATAACGGCTTTAAGTTTCTCGAATGCCTCTGCACATGAACTCAACCAACACCACTCTTGCCTCTTCTTTAGCAAGTCTGTCAATGGCACCGCTTTCTTGGAGTATCCCACAATGAACTGTTTATAGTAGTTCGCCAGACCAAGAAAAATCTGCAATTCTCATACTGTCGTGGGTGCCTACCACTTAACTATTGCTTTCACCTTCCTTGGATCCATTCTGACCTAACCCTTGCTCACCACGTGGCCTAAGAATCTGATCTCTATCTTGGCAAACTAACACTTCTCCATCTTCATATAGAGCTTGTGTTGCCTCAGCCTTTTAAACACTTACCTCAAGTATTCCACATGTTTTGCCATGTTAGTGCTATACACTACGATGTCATCTAAATAGACCACCACAAACTCATCCAAGAAATCATACAACACATCATTCATAAGGTTGTAAAATGTAGCAAGGGCGTTAGTTAATCCAAACGGCATAACTAAAAATTCGTAGGATCTATACCGAGTTACGCACGTTGTCTTTTACTCATCACCCACAGCTATCCGCACTTGCCCACACCCACTCCGAAGATCCAACTTAGTAAACACCTCAACTCTTGACAACCTATCCATCAAATCCTGAACTAAACGTCCCGAATACTTGTTTTTGATCGTTACCTTATTTAGCGCTCGATAGTCCACATACATCCGAAGTGTACCGTCTTACTTCTTTTGAAACAATATTGGCGCACCATATGGAGATTTAGATGGTTAGACGAACCCTGCCTCCAACAACTAACCAAGTTGTTTCCGAAGTTCCACCAATTCCATCGGGGACATCCTATATGGGGCACATGCAGGTGGAATCGCTCCAAGAACCAACTCGATCCTGTGATCTACCTTAAGACGAGTGGGAAGAGTTTTCTGCAACTATTTCGGCATCACCTTCCAAAACTCCTTAAACAAACTTGCAATCGCATCAGGGACTTCCACTACGTGGTCTTCACTGATTTCCCACTTGGCAGCAAAATCGGTCTCTATGCCTTTCTTCAACCCTTTCTCGATGCTTATGGCCGAAATATGTCTTACAAAAGTTATAGCATTCATCGTTCCACCATTGGACCTACAACAATTCACGTAGAAGGAATTTTGATCTTGCATTAACATCATACCTCCCAAACTCAGATATAGCACCACCTTTGCTGCTTTGAGGAAATCGACCCCTAATATCATCTCGAAATCCTCCAATGGTATGATAATGAAATTCATCTTGGCATGCCAACTTCCAATTATGACTGGAACATTGTAAGCAATTCTCGCAACTGCTTGGGCCTTCCCTGCAGAGTTTTTAATCTTTATCGAGGCATTGGGCACCCTTATGCCCAACTTTTGAACCATCCTTTCTCCTAGGAAACTGTGGGTCTCACCCATATCCTTCATTCCGATCACATCTTTCTCCCACGTACATTAGTCTATCAAAGGAAACTGATTCGGTACTAACTGTATTAAGTAAGGCAATCAGATTTAGTGTCGTATCTTTCGAAGATTCACCGTCTTCTTTGACAATTAGGGCATTCAACTTCTCCTTTCTCGGGCACTCTCTGATAAAATGTGGACCGCCGCACAAGTAACAAGCAACCTTTCCCTTCTTCGAGGACGTCTCCCTATTCTTTTAGTCTCCATTCTGCTTGCCGTTACCCTTAAAATCCTCCTTATTGGAGTCTTTCTTCTTCTTCCCCTCAGTCTTCTCCTGTTGGGCGTGGTCTTTGCGTTTGGAAGAATTTGAGGAGCTCGCCTTAAATTCTTTCGTCATTTGAAAATCCACCAAGGCATCAACGGCCGCGATTGCACCAACTACGTCCTTCATGTTTTGCCTACGTAACTCCATTTGAGCCCACGGTTGTATCCTAGACAGAAAATTGAAGAGCTTGTCCTCGTCTGATATATTCTCAATATCCAACATTAGAAAACTAAATGATTTAACATAATCTCTTACCGATCCATCCTGCTTGAGCTTCTTCAAGGTATCTCTCGCCAGCCAAGAAGTATTCAAAGTAAGGAACTGATCCTTGAGCTCCTTCTTCATTTGCAGCCACGATTCCACAGGATTCTACCTTCACTTATCTCTGTAGAGATCCTCGTCCTCCACTAGAGCTTGGCATCCTCATCCAAGTACATGGCCGTCACTTTGACCTTCTCAGCATCGGGAAACCTAGTAGCCATAAAGTATTGCTCCATATCCCACAAAAAATTCTCCAACACCTTAACGTCTTGCACTCCTTCGAATACCCTAAGTTCACGTACCTTAACAAAGGAAAGTTGTGGTGTGGAGCTTTCAACCCGCTCGACATCTAGAGTTGCAATGGTACACCTTAACATGGTGATCTCTAGCTGGACCTCCTCATGTGCCTTCAATATATCCGCCATCTATTGTTGCAACTATTGGATCTGCGCCTCCAACATCTCAAATCGAGTATTGTGAGATGTAACCTCTTCCTCCCCTTGAGGAATTGGCCCAATGAGTGCTTCCACCCTAATCACTCGTTCTATCAAGTTGCCTACTGCTACCTCGAAATTTGGCTTTGGTATCTGTTGATATAAAGGTCACCTTGGAACTTGAACTTTCACCGAAGTTGATCGCCAACGCCCTTTGCACGACAATCTCACTTAGATTCACTTAAGCAAGACTTCAGCCTTCAATGACCCTCGAAGTGTTTATCTCGCACACTTGAAGAAATAATGCTACAAAAGTGATAAGAAATAAAGGAAACAAGGAAGACAACAGAGATACGGTAAGACCAACCTTTATATTACTTTCCCTCAAAAGAATACAAGGAATGCTCTTTCTCTAAATGAGTTGAGAGCAAAGCTCGAATGAGCTATATATAGGCATTCTAACTTGAATGCCAAGTTACATTCAGAATTTCACTCAAACTGAACTACCTAAGATCATGCTAAGATCACGCCTATCTCTATCAGATTACATCACGTGGACCAATTAGACGACACACTCATCTAAATAAGAATCTAACTGATAAGATAAAATCTACAAGATAACAGAAAGATGGAGTTTACATTCAACTAGGAAACTAGCATCCTTATCCTCGAAGATCTCCACTACTTCAGATGTTGAGTCCTACTGTAACTCTAACTCTTAGTCATCGCTACATCATTCAAGATCTTCCCCACGATCTCTATCCGCTGATAATGCAGTATGATCTTGCCGAAGTCCACATAGCATACTGGCCTGATCCAATGCTTCCTACAACAAATCTGTTAGTCATGGTCTATCCATCCTAGCATGGGCCAAGTCCTTAGACTAGGTCGAGTCAATCTCCACAAGGTCCGAGATTCTACCAAAATGCGTTCCAAGTCTGATCTCACTCACCCACGATTGCCTTAGCATTTTCGTATGCCTCCTTCATGCGTGTAATCCAGCTAATCTCCCTCTTAAGACTCCTGATGAAGGTTGCTAAAAAGTGCTCCAAAATTTACGGATTTAACAATAGCCTACTCTAATTCTCTTAAGAAACTTTCGTCATTGAGTTAGCCATAGATGTTACATATTTTTAGTTGTTTAAGGTTTCCATCGGAAGACATGGAGTAATTGGTCCATAATGTATACTACATATACATACGATTGCTACCAAAAATACGCTGTAATTTCTATTTGCCATTTTGGGATTTCTTTTGTCTTGGAAACCCTAATTAGTCTTCAGACAGGTTTTTACCGCTAAATCTATCCAACCCTATAAAACCGTAGTGAACTCACATCGAACCTTTGGCCACCTCCATAGAAGCAAAATTTTCCCAAAGTGCGAAACATCTTCAACTCTTCACCAATTTCTCTGCTATTCTTTTCGAAAGATTGCCTGTTACTATCATAGACTCGAGACCCTGGTAAATTTCATATCCTTCACTCTCTGTTTCGTTAGAAACTAGACATGTTCCTTATGCTTTCAGAAGCGCAGTCACATCTATACAGAGCAATTGCAACGACCACATCTAGAGTTCAGCCAATCCTTCACAGAAAGGAGCCCAACAGACATCAAAAGTTCCCTTCTTTTGTGCACCCCTTTTCATCTATATAGCGACCCATCTGATATTTTTATACGTATTTGTCATTGAAGCTTCTGTCTTTTTCTACATTCAAATTGGCGACCTGGTATCTGCGAATTCTTTGAGGAAAGGTGGTTTCTTGTTTTGAGTTGTAGGAAAAAAAATTTTGGGTAGTGATCTGTTGTATGTTCTCTGTAAAAATGGGTGATTTTGATATCCAAAAAATCCGAAATATATGCATATTGGCACATGTTGATCATGGCAAAACAACCCTTGCCGACCATCTGATTGCTGCCACTGGCGGGGGTGTGCTTCACCCAAAATTAGCGGGGAGGCTTAGGTTCATGGACTACCTTGATGAGGAACAGAGGCGTGCAATAACAATGAAGAGCTCTTCGATAGCTCTTCAATATGGGGATTATTCGATTAACCTCATAGATTCTCCTGGTCACATGGACTTTTGTAGCGAGGTTTCTACTGCTGCGAGATTGAGTGATGGAGCATTGATTTTGGTTGATGCTGTAGAGGGAGTTCACATACAGACACATGCTGTCTTGCGACAGGCTTGGATTGAGAAACTCACACCATGTTTGGTGCTTAATAAGATTGATAGGTTGATTTTGGAGTTGAAGTTGAGCCCAATGGAAGCTTATACCCGGCTGTTAAAGATTGTTCATGAGGTGAACGGTATCATGAGTTCTTATAAGTCCGAGAAATACTTGTCCGATGTTGATTCCATACTTGCTGGGCCATCTGATTTGGTGGGTGATGAAAATATTATGCTTATAGAGGATGATGAAGAGGATACCTTTCAACCCCAAAAAGGTAACGTAGCATTTGTGTGCGCTTTGGATGGGTGGGGTTTTACTATTAGTGAATTTGCTGAATTTTATGTTTCAAAGCTTGGGGTTAGTTCAGCTGCATTGCAGAAGGGTTTGTGGGGTCCCAGGTACTTAGTTAGGAAGGATGATAAACTGATGATTGTGGGGAAGAAGGGAACAGGAGGAAGGAAGACTAAGCCCATGTTTGTGGAGTATGTGCTTGAGCCGCTATGGCGGGTTTACCAGTCAGCATTAGAGCCTCATACAAACAAAGATATACTTGATAAAGTTATTAAATCATTTAACTTGACTGTTCCCCCTCGTGAACTTCAGAATAAGGATCCTAAGGCTGTGCTTCAAGCAGTTATGAGTCGCTGGCTCCCTTTGTCAGATGCAATTTTGTCAATGGCGGTGAAGTGTATGCCTGACCCACTTGCTGCACAATCTTTTCGGACTGCACGCTTACTTCCTAAAAGGGAAGTTCTGTATGATGGAGTGGACTCGAGTATCCTTGAAGAGGCAGATCATGTCAGAAAGTCAGTTGAGGTTTGTGATAATAGTCCAGAAGCCCCTTGTGTTGCTTTTGTGTCCAAAATGTTTGCTGTGCCAAAAAAAATGCTACCTAAAAAGGGTCCGAATGGCGAGATTTTGAGCAATTCCGGTGACGAAAGTGTAGATATTGAATCAGATGAATGTTTTCTTGCATTTGCTAGAATTTTTAGTGGTGTTCTTTATTCCGGACAAAGAGTTTTTGTGCTTTCAGCATTATATGACCCATTGAAGGGGGGTTCAACACAAAAGCATCTTCAGGAGGCTGAGCTGCATTCCTTGTATCTTATGATGGGTCAAGGCTTGAGACCAGTGACCTCTGCAATGGCAGGGAATGTTGTGGCTATCTGTGGCCTTGGCCAGCATATATTAAAGAGTGCAACTCTTTCTTCAACAAGAAACTGTTGGCCTTTCTCAAGCATGGCATTCCAGGTAGCCCCTACTCTAAGAGTTGCAATTGAGCCTTCTGATCCAGCAGATATGAGTTCTCTGATAAGAGGTTTGAGGCTTCTGAACCGGGCCGATCCATTTGTTGAAGTCACAGTTTCTTCTAGAGGGGAAAATGTGCTTGCTGCTGCAGGAGAGGTCCATTTGGAGAGATGCATTAAGGATTTGAAGGAGAGATTTGCAAAGGTGAGGCTAGAAGTCTCTCCTCCTCTTGTTTCCTACAAGGAAACAATTGAAGGGGATGCATCCAATCCCTTGGATGGTCTCAAGTCATTGACTAGGAGCTCAGACTATATTGAGAAAATGACACCAAATGGGAGATGCATTGTTCGTGTGCATGTCATGAAACTTCCATCAACCTTAACTAAAGTGCTTGATGAGAGTGCTGATCTTCTTGGAGACGCTATTGGTGGTAAGCTGGGGCATGCACAGAGAGTCTCTGAAACACAAAGATCCAGGATCATGCAGGATGAAAATCCACTTGAAGAACTCAAAAAGCGCATAGCAGATGCTGTTGAGAGTGATACTGTCTCGATGAATGAAAATGAGGTTGAGAAGTGCAAACTTAAGTGGCAAAAATTTCTTAGGAGAATGTGGGCACTTGGCCCAAGACAAGTTGGTCCTAACATCCTCTTTACTCCAGACTCCAAAAGGCAAAATAATGTTGGTTCTGTTCTTGTACGGGGTTCCCCTTATGTATCAGAAAGATTAGGCTTGGTGGATAATTCTATTGCCAGGGACACACCTTCTGATAAACCCTCTGAAGCAATTCAAGCTTTACAGGTGGAAGCAGAGAGTCTTCAAAGCAGCGTTGTGTCTGGATTTCAACTGGCAACAGCCGCTGGACCATTATGTGATGAACCAATGTGGGGATTGGCATTTCTTATTGAGACTTACATATCTCCCCTGACTGAGAGGTCTGATGAGTCTGAATCTGACCAACAACATGATCAGCACGGCATATTTACTGGACAAGTTATGACAGCTGTTAAGGATGCATGTAAAGCAGCTGTGCTTCCGAAAAAGCCACGCATTGTTGAAGCAATGTACTTTTGCGAGCTGAACACTCCAGCTGACTATTTGGGTTCTATGTATGCTGTTCTCCATCGGAGACGAGCTCGGGTCTTGAAGGAGGAAATGCAGGAGGGATCTTCGCTGTTCACAGTTCATGCATACCTGCCAGTTGCAGAAAGTTTTGGGTTTGCTGATGAGCTTAGAAGATGGACTTCAGGGGCTGCAAGTGCTCTCCTTGTTTTAAGCCACTGGGAAGCACTTGCTGAAGATCCTTTCTTTGTGCCAAAAACAGATGAGGAAATTGAAGAGTTTGGAGACGGATCTAGTGTTCTTCCTAACACAGCAAGAAAACTTATCGATGCTGTCAGGCGACGCAAAGGCCTTCCTGTGGAGGAAAAAGTTGTCCAACATGCAACTAAACAGAGGACCTTGGCTCGTAAAGTGTAATATTGCCGTTAGGCATCTTGTGGGACATTGTAGTCCTCCATTTGGCCGAATTTTGATCTTCCACCCAGAAGTTCACTGTTGAAGACTGGTTTAAGTGCAATTTAGCTTGAGAATGACACCTTTATTTAAATAGATTTTCTTGATCAGGTTCCATAGTATACAGTACTATACACTAAACATTTAACTGGATTGTCCTCAGATTGATAAATCAAATAGATTCTATAATTTAAGATTTTATCCAAATCTTTTTGTTTTGCAATTCTAAATAGCTTTATGTATATTCTCCATATCAAATAAATTCTCCATGCAAAAACACCCCCCGAGACGGAGATCAATAACAATAAAAAGAGTTATACATTGCACATGATGATACCATAACCACAATAGTTGAATCCGCCACTCTTTAATGCCATCCCAACTGTTGGTCTCTTCACCTAGATGCACGGGATGTGCCGTTAATACAAAGGAATTCAGAAGGTTGACGCACATGGACGAAATTGGTTGTGCCAGAATACAGGCTATACAGTACGTGCTAATTATTGTCAAGGAAATGCGAGCTAAAAAACCGAGCTAAATTGGTTGTCAGGAATTTCAACGGCAATCCTCTAGTAGCATTTTTGCCTCGAGAACAGAAGCCTGTATAATCTGAAGCTCTTCTTCCATCTTTTCCGAAGGGCTGATTGTATCTTCCAACAGTCTGATCGTCATCTCGGCAGTTGCCATCCTTACCGTTCTCAACTCTTCTATTCTTTTTAGTTCTGGCAGTAGTTCTTCTTCCAGTATCTTCATCTCAGCTTCCTTCGCATCTGCATCAAACACTAGCTGATGATATTCTAAGAACAAATCAAGAATTTCAGACATCCCGTCTTCTATGATCTCCAAGACTGATTCTTTCTCTTGGACTACACCCTTAAGTGCATGTTCCATCTCCTCTACAGACCTTGACCCTTTCTGTATCTCCAGTTCAACTGCCTGTATCTCACTCTTTGTCTTTAGTAATTTCTTGTTCTTCTCCTCAAATTCTCTTCTTATGAGACTCAGTCTTTCATGGGACAGCCTTATTTCCGTTTGCAATTTGCTTTTCTCTTCCTCGGACTTCAGCAATTCTGTAGCTTTGCCACCTACATACCGCTGGGAGGTGTCTACTCTCTCAATATTATCTATAGCAAACAGAATCTTTTCACTTTCCTGCCTTCGCTTCTCTTCTTCAAGTTTGGATTTCAAAGTCGCAATATTGTTTCTCAGATCATACTCTGTTTCTTGAATCCTCCCAAGCTCGATTTCAAGGTCATCCTGGCAGCTTTGAAGGCCGGCCAATTTGTTTTTCTTTTGTTCCAGGTAAGACAATGAAGCAGTCACCCTTCCTCCAGCTCGAACTTGGCGCTGTTCAAAGTAGGAAACTGATGAAGAAAAGTTTGATAGGGAATACCTAAGTGCTGACAACTTCTTTTCCACAAGTCCTTTCCTGTCTTGTGCTTGGGAAGAAAGGAGCTCCACAGATTCAAGCTCTTGCTGCTTTACCTGAAGTTCATTCTCTACTGCTTTGATTTCTCTTGAGAGGTTACCAAAATCTAAGAAAGCTTTTTCAAACAAACTGAACATTGGTACATATTTGGTAGTATCAGAAAGCTTGCTCTTTGCAGTTTCAAGCTTCTCCCTGACCAAATTTAGGTCTGAACTTCCCACATTAGGAAAAGTTCCTCTACAGTCTGCACCCTGCAGAGTTTTTGCATCTTCCACTCCAAATTCTGCATTCATGTGACTGTCGTCCTCCATTAAACTTTTGGTGCCATCATTAATAGGAGGTCCAAAAGAATCAACACATTCTGCTGCATCAACTTCAACAAGCTTTTCTGGGCAATCGATATCTCTGAATTCAACCCTGTTTTGTCCACTAGAAGACAGCATTCTTTTGAATTCATCCCTCTCGTGCATTGCTTTTTCATACAAATTCATCAATTTTTCATTTTCTTCATGCACTTCCAAAAGTTGATACTCTAGGTTCTTAACAACTGTGCTTATATCAGTTTCCTTTACTGGTTCAGCATTACCACCAGTTTTATTCCTTTCCTGGTCATCTTGTTCAGCACTCCCAGCTTCAACCAAATTCTTGTAGCTATTTTCTGAAGCTGCTCGTTCGTACATTTCAATGAGACTATTTTTTTCCTCAATTAAGGCTTTAAGCTTTTTTTGCAGCTCATCATTTGCCTCATTTGATGTTTTAAGCTTCAGCTGTAGCACATCGTTCTCTTTAGAAAGTATAATTGCTTCCTCATGAGCTTCTGCTTCTCTCTGACTGGCGGCAGCAATGGCATCAACCATTGTTTTGAGCTCCATTTGGTTATCAGAATTCATGATTGAGCATTCGCTTGACAAAGGGGGAAGCTCAACTTGTTGCCTTCCCTCCCTTGTGGCTGTAAGGAGAGATCTCTCTTCCTCTAACTTTGTGACAAGATCATTGACGTACCTACAAAATCATGTGTTCATGCGAAGACCAATTGCTGTTAAGAAAATAGAAGATACAAAATATACTGGTCTTTTATCACATTCAACATAGGTGAATAAAAAAATTAATATATATTCTTATTCACATTTATATCACAATCAGGATATACTAGATGTTAACTTCTTATTGCATAAAATCTAAATGGTGCATAAACCAACAACTTAGCCTTCTTGGGTGACATAAAGACGGGATTGCCTTTTCTAGGATGATACAGAGAGAGGATTATCTCCCCACTTACTCAAACTCAAACTCTCGTAAGTAAAAAAGGATAAGATAATACTTATGAAAGCAAAAATAAAGTAGGATCCATTAATGCCTAGGAAAGAACTCCTTAGTTTAGGATATTAAATTGAACTACCAAATGGTGTTTTCAGTTATCATTAATCAAGTCTTTAGTGGCATTTATAAAATGATAAGTTTAGCTGCTTGAAAAATATTTCTCAGGTAGATGACTACAAACATGTTAAATCTTTTACACAAACTCGAAATAACCAGTGAAGTTGTTACCTTTCCAATTCTTCTTTCTCTGCCTCACATACATCCAACTGCTTGCGGAGTGTGTCAATTTCAGCCTGGTTTTGAATAGCCTATAAATGGTTCCTATTTCAGTAATTTTGATCAAATACAGAATGAAAAAGATCATCGATAGAAAACTATTTCTACCTGTACTCGAAGGAATTCATTCTCCTCGTTTACTGCAGAGTGCCAAGGCAATCTCGGCTCCTGTATTAAACAGATTAACCCCTATCAACACGCTCTTCATGCAAACATATGTATAGTAGACTAATAGCTCTAAACATGACAATTTACAGCAATACAGAATTATTTTCATCATAATGACAAGGGAAAGGGAGATAAATGCATTCTTCTAATAGAATAATAATTTGACCATTTATGAGCCTCATCAAACAGAATAGCTTTTTGACATCAGAACCTTGAAGAAGTATACCTGGCTAGAGATTGGTTGATCATCTTGAGCTTCTGTTACAACTTCTATATTTGTTTTCTGCAATATAATCAAAGCCAGAATTCAACATTTGAAAGAGAAAAGGAAAACAAACAATGTGCATTTCACCACCAAATTAAAGCTGTGAGAAGAACCTGAGCTGCCAAGGATTCTGATTCATGCATAAGTTTCCAATCAAGTGCTTCCAGTAACTGCTCATGCAATCCATGATATAGAATTAAGTTCAGAAGATGCATATAGTTTTAGGTAAGTTCCTTGTGTAATACTTTGAATGTTATTTTTATACCTTATTCTGCAACACTGTGATCTGCTCGTTCATCATCTCCCGTTCACCTTCCTCATAAAATGACTTTAATCTGTAGATTAGAGGAAGAATTCTCACTTTAGAAGACAATGTTGCAGATGAATTCTACTTGTCTGTGAAAGAAATTCACTAATAACAATCTACCCATAGCAAAACTATGAACAAAATAAATGCTAGTTTTACAAAATTTTGGCTTTCAATCTTCACTCCAAGAATGATCAGTATGCACTAAGGCTAGTTCATCAGTATTATGCAACCGACTCTTGCAGAGTAAGACAAACAAGGGCACTAATGTGTAGTGAGACGTTAAGAATGACATGCCTTCTGATTTCTTCCTTTAGGCGCAAATTCTCCATGGCAAATCTTGTAACTTCTTGATTCCTATCAACCTGAGCACGTAGAACTTCAATCTCCTTCAGATGTTCCTCCTTTTCTCTCAGTAAGTGTGTCTCAGCAGCAATTTTACCTGATGCAACGGCCTCAAGCCTCTTAATTCCAGCTTCTCGGAACCTTAGTCTCATTTTAAGGCCTTGTATCTCATCCTCTCTTTGTTTTGCCTAGTAATTCAAAATTTAGAAGAGAGAAATTGGGAAAAATGATGACCATGTAATCCTATCAAATTCTAAAATTCATAGAAAAATGTATGCATTTAGTCTGCACTGCATGTGCATATTTGTTTCAAGAAGTTTACTGATATACACATAAATTATAAAATCTGCATTTAGATTGAAGGGAAGAGGACCAAGGAGCTAGAGATACACGACTGGTTCGAAAACTGATTATCCTGGGTTAATGAAGTATCCAACTTTGTCTTCTCAACTTCTGATTCAAAACGAAAAAGATCTATACTTAACTATTTCCATTCGATATAAATGTTTCTATCCTACCCAATTCTTGGGCTATATTCCACTTCCTAGGTGCTTGGCCTACATATCTTCTTCCAATTTCCATTTTTACAGAATACAAAGGGAAACATGTCCAGTCCTTCTCTACATTTCAAACGTACAGCATCAACCCCAAATGGGAGACAGCTGTTGCATGCATACCAGTCGTAGAGCTGCTTGAATTTCTTCTGTTGATGCCTTCAATGCAGAATCTTTATCTTTTTCCCTCCTGAATGCCGCAACAAGGACAGCTTCGTAGTCTTTCTTCTGAAAAGGGACAAAGAAAATAATTGTTCTTTACGAACTTTCAAATCCGAATATGCCGAGCTAAAGAAAAACCAACACCTACCTGAGATGACGTTTTTTCTGACAGAAGTGGACTAAACGATTCTGTTTCCCACTTAAATATTCCTGGAGATCCTGGAAAGCTTATCACTGAATTGTCATTTTCCAAGTCTTCAGCTGATCCATTGACTAAACCACGAAGACGGGATACTTCTTTCTGAAAATTCAGCTCCATTAGTATTATGATTTACCATTGCTATCACATTAATACTATTTATGAGGAAAGTAACTCATTATTTCAGAAAGAAAATGAAAATTTCCAGCTATAGCCTGACCGTAGTGATGTTAATTGTGGTTACATTCATAAGTAGCTTGGTCCATCTTACTCTGGAGACATTTGGTGTCACCACTTCATGGTAAATAAGCATAGATGAGAAAATCTCAAATCAAGTACAGTACCTTAAGCTGTTGGATTTGCATTCGCATGGCAATGACATCCCCCGAGGTGTCTTCATTAACAATTGCCTGAGACAAGCAGAAAGTTCAGTAGAAAGACAAGAAGGACTAAAATAGTATAGATGTGGTCAAAGCCCCAATTTACTGCATACTGCAATTGCTAGGGAATTAAAAGAGAAGAGATGTGAATGAGTCAAATAATTTATACTTCCTAAATGCATTCCTTTACATTGCAGACATGACTTCCAAACAAACGATATAATGTACTAACTGTAGCTTCATACATTGTTTTTAATGAATTTTGCACGTTGTGCGAACTTCAAAGTGCTTAATGTCTCCAGAGAACAGCTGCAAGAAATCCAACAAAAATCAAAATGTGGAAAGAGGAAAAAGAAGATCAATACAGCTAAAGTTGGCATTATAACATAAACATTGCATCCTATTGAAAATCGCAAGAAAAAATTTAGAACATCAAGCTTATATCATATATATATAAGGATGTGAAGCATATTATTGTAAGCAACAAAAATTCGAGATATAACTGCCACTAAAATGAACAACAAAAAGGTTAGTAAAATATGGAAATTTATTTTCTGTTGTCTGCTTGGCAATGTTGGCAGCAATACTTTGTAATTCAAGTGAGATTCGACTCTTTCTTATCTATGACGTAATTTTTCATATACCATAGACAGAAGAATAAAGAGAGAGAGATTATTCCAATGAATCAAATTCACATTCACAAGTAAATAAAGAAGGCATTGGGAAAGCTAAGAAATTCAGGAGCATGAAAAGCAACAATGACAAACGAAAATGGCAACTTACCA
>JANIIA010493532.1:0-33547 GCA_027478495.1 Erythroxylum alaternifolium | reverse complement strand
TTGATTCTAGTCATTCCCAGGCATAGTTTCATCTTGTTGAAGGTTCTCTAGGACAAGTTCCTATTGGGTCTCCCATCATTTGGTATCAGAGCACTTTGGTTGCTAGATTTCAAATAACTTTCCTTTTGTTGTTCATTTTTATTCTTCTTCTCTGTCCATTTTTCATCCATTGTTTCATTCACTTTTTGTTTAAGTTTTTGGCTGAATAATAGGTGCTTCTTCAAGTTTAGAATCTCTTCTTTCTCCTTGCTTTGGAATCATTCAAATTCAAGCTTTCTAGGGCAAGTTACACTAAGTCGAAATTTGAGAGCGTCTAACTTCTAAAAATTGTTTTGCATTTTTTAAGTTTCCATATTTATTTGTGTGAACCTCGAATTATCTGAAAAAAGAGATGAAAGTGAAAAAAAGAGAAATATCAAATTTGTCAAAAAAAAGAAAAAACAAGAAAACAATCAGAGTATGTGTTGCAATTTCTAGAGAAGTGAAGTACAAGTTTGCTACTTTCCTAATTGCAAGCAAATAAAGATAATATTTTTCCTATTTCTTGATCTTGAATTGCAAGTATTTCAATTACTTTCCAGTCTTTCCTTTAGTTTCCTTTTTTTTCTTACCACATTCATCTTTCTTTAGATTCAAGTTTGACTTTCCTTAAGGTAATCATTTCCTTAATTCATTCCTTATACTATTTTTCCTTTACTTGGTTTCCAAGTTTTTCCACTTTTCCATCATTTTTTTTCTAATACTCTTAGTGCTAACCTTCGTTTTGTTTCTTTAGCTTCTCTTTTTTAAGAATTGCTAAGCCCTCCTTTCCCTTCAAGTCCCCTTCCCTTTGCATATTCGTCTTCTTTACTTCTTCTTCTTTATTTTCCACACCCTGTTTTCCCCTTTTGGATTCTTTGGGAATTTTATTTTGGGATTCTAGTCTTGGCTACCACTTGATTTGATTCCTTTTATTTGACTGTATCTTATTTTGAATAAGGATACTATAGAAAGCAAGTTAACTGGTAAAAAGCAAAAGTGTTTGCATTATAGAAAAAAGCCAATTTTTGTGTGATACACGAGTTGTTTGGCATCTGTTGAGTGTATACACGTGACATTGAGTGGTGAGGTCCATATTGTTTTTTTGTTGTTCACTAACATTTTGCAGTTCATAAACACGTCTTAAGAAGATGAATCACATGAGCAAGATCTCAAAGTCTTTATGAAGGCTATGTAAGATCAATTCCAGAGGTTGACTGCTAGGTTGAATGACATCCAATCCACGTCAAACTCAAAACATCCTAGAAGGACATTCCATGAAGAAGATGAAGATGTTCAATCCGAGGATGAAGGTCCTAACACTAGAAGAGGCAGACAAGCTCGTTCTCGTAATGAACTTGACAACATAAAATTGAAAATGCCTTCTTTTCAAGGGAAAAATGATCCTGAATTGTATTTAGAGTGAGAGAGGAAAATAGAACATTTATTTGAGTGTCATACATATAATGAAGCGAAAATGATAAAACTTTAGCTCTTTTGCATGAACATTTTTGTTAGCCTTAACATGAGAAAAGATGTTGTTTCTGATTATGCTAAATGTATTACTTGTAGGCATGCAAAATCTTGAGGTTCAATCACATGGTTTATATTCTCCCTTACCCTTCCCTCTCATCCTTAGGTCGATATATCTATGGACTTTTTGCTTAGATTGCCTAGATCATCTAGTAGAAAGGATAACACCTTTGGGGTGGTTGATCGATTTAGCAAGATGGCTCACTTTATTGCTTATTTTAAAACCAACGATGTTATTCATGTTGCTAACTTGTTCTTTAAAGAGGTTGTAAGATTGCATGGGTTGCCAAAGACCATTGTGAGTGATAGACATGTGAAATTTCTTACTCACTTTTGGAGAACTCTATGGAATAAACATGGCACTAAACTCTTTTTTTCTACTACTACACATCCTCGAAAAGGATGGTCAAACTGAAGTGGTAAATATAACTTTGACTATATTGTTGCGTGCCATCATCCAAAAGAGCTTGAAGAATTGGGAAAAGTGTCTCCCACACATTGAGTTTGCTTCTAATCATGCTATTCATTCTTTTACTCAATTTTTTCCTTTTGAGATTGTTTATGGGTTTAATCCTTTGACTCCTTTCGAAATTCTTCCATTTCCTTCTAATGAGTTTACTAGCCTCTACAGTATGAAAAAGGCTAAATTTGTGTAGGAGTTGCATGCTAAAGTTAGAGCCAACATTGAGAGGAGAAATGAACAATATGCAAAGAAAGTCAATAAAGGCTGAAGGCATGTTGTATTTGAACCCGGTGATTGGGTTTGGGTGCATTTGAGAAAGGAGAGGTTTCCAGAATAAAGGAAATCTAAGCTACAACCAAGAGGAGATGACCCCTTTCAAGTTTTAGAAAGGATTAATGATAATGCTTATAAAATTGATTTGCCTAACTCCTATGGTGATGTTAGTGCTACATTCAATGTAGCTGATTTATCCCTCTTTGATACTGCAGATTCAAGGACAAATCATTTCGAGGAGTGAGGGAATGAAGGAGAACCATGGGCATGTGAAAGAAAAAGGAGAAGCATACATGGTGCGATTCGCCTCAAGGAAGTCTAGGACATGGCTTGCATGGACATGAGCTTGCAAAAGGAGGCTTACGGGCTGAAATTGGATCAGATTTAAAGTCTGAATGTACAAGGAAAGGGGCTAAATGAAATTTCCATTTCAAAGGCCCAACATTTAAGTCTAATATTCGTAAAGATCCATTACAAGATGTTGGAGGCCCAATGACAAGAGCTAGGGCCAAAGCAATGAAGCAAGCATTGAATTGGTTGATCCAAGACCTTCAAGAGATAGAGCCTATGTTATTGAGTCAGATTTCATCTCATAAAGGTCCAAGAGGCATTGTCTTACTCCTTGAAGCCCAACATGAAGTGTCTAAAGGCCCACATAGAGTCCAATTGGGAGAACTCACTTAAAATACCATGTGACAACCATGTGCCACGTAAAATAAGAAGAAGGACGCGATCTATAAGGTCCAATATGTTCAGATCATGTTTTAATTAGTTTCCTTTTTTGTTTTCCTTGAAATAAGGTCATCTAGTCAACACATTTCTAAGTTTATTTTGTTTCCTTTTATTTAGTTTCTTCTTTGTGACTTTAAGTTAGGAAGTTTTTCCTATAAATAGGCACCCTCTATGTACTTTGAAGGGAATTTTCATTCAGAAATAAAATTGAGTATTATTGAGAGTATTCTTGCTTTCTTTGTATTCTTTGAGAATACTTGACTTATCGAAGGAATGGTCTTCCTTTGTGGCATCCCATGGTTAGAGTTCTAAGAGACAAGTTCTATTACAGTTCTTTCCATCGACCAACATTCTTGTTAGGGTTTTAAGAGACAAGTTCCTTATGGTTCTTTCCATTGACCAACATTCTTCTAACCCTTTTCTTTTTGTTTTCTATTTCTATCTTTTCAATTTTGTTTCTTGTGCTTTTGTGTGTGTTTGACTTTAGCCGTTCCCGGGCATAGTTCATCTTATTAAAGGTTCTCTAGGACAAGTTCCTATTGGGTCTCCCATTAGAGAAGAAGAAAAGAACCTTAGAGAGAGCTAATCGAATTCAAAAAATGACTGTATTCTGTTTTGTCCTTCCAACTAGCCATTGATTGGTTATATACAAAGATAGTAAGAGATAGCGTATATGCTAGTGCACTATTACATTTGTATGTCTTATTGATACGTTACGTATTATATCTATACTGTGTTGTCATTTCTGTCTTCTTTACGTTGCATCTCACATTAGTCATCTTCTTCCTTTAATATGTAACAATCCCCTTCCCCTTAATGTCTTTGTCTACTAGATTAATTTCTGGGAAACATTTCATCAGATCGAGCAGGTACTCCCATGTTGCATTTGAATTCTCCCCATCTGACCATTGTTGATTGCAAAATAGTCTACTAGTTTAACACTTAAAAACTACAAGTATACAGGTTGTGACTTGTAGTTAAAAAGTGGATATCGATCCCACAAGAATTGTGCTTAAGCACCACTTAATTCAGATCAATCTTTGTTTAAGACCCATGTTTTTTATGGAAATAAACTGAAAATTTAAATTTAAATTAAATGAATAATAATGAACAATTGATAATACCAAAATGCAGAAAATTGGAATTCAAGATTTCAACAACTAGATATAACTTTTTTCCTATCTTGTTTCTCTCCTATTTTATTAATTGAATTGTGTCTCAACTAAGATGTCCAAACGTATTAACTACCCTCTCTCAAGGTGTAATTAATTGTGCCTAATCAAACTAAATAAAGATGATTAAGCAATCTCTTAATCTACCAAATCACTCCACCAATTTAGCTGGCTATTAAGTTATCCTATGGGTGATCAATTAAATTACCCAAGATATCTCTTTCAACTAATCAATTACAATGATGAATGTAGGTCTATAGAATGCCAACTCTGGTTGAATGACCTACACAGATTACCTTACTCAATTTCTTGATCTATTACAAAGTATAAATGTATTTAACATTCATCAAAGAAATATTTCGTTCAAATCAATAAAATAAGAGTTTTAACAAGATAGTTCAAAAATAATCCCTAAAAATAAATTAGCCACCCATGGTGTCTATAACATCCCCAACAATTGAATAATCCATCATAAAATGACTAGAAGTGATAAAACAACTGAAAATTAAATAAAAAGTACTTCTCCTCTTCTTTGCTAGAATCTGAAAATTTCGGTGTCAGTAAGCTCTTTTCCTAATTGTGATTGATGATCCTTGAATCTCTACCTTTTCAAGACTCCAAACTTGGGTTTTTCACTCAAGGAGGCTATTCTACATGTAGGTCTCACGTCCCCCTCTCTTCTTTAAGAGTTTATTATCTTATATAGTCCAGAAAGCCTAAAAATTAAGTGAACCCCACATATATTTAGATATCCTACAATCGTGGGAATTGGCATGATTCTCACAATTGTAGGTTCTTGCATTAGAATGCTTCCTCTTCTCTTCTCCTCTTTTGGTCTCTGGCTCAATCTCAAAGTTGCCAACCTCCATTCCTACATCAAAATAATCAATTCTTACCCTAAATTAACATCAAACATAAAAGAATAATAATGAAGATCAAACTAAATGAAAACATATAAAATGAATCCTAAAATACAAAAATAATAAACTATTATGCAAGAATCACATGCCAAATACTTAGAAAAATACACATTAATGCACCACTATCAACTTCGCTACACTTAAATCTTTGCTTTTCCTCATACAAAATAAATACAAACAATTAATTCCATTACTTCATTTTCACAAAGATCAAAGCATACAATCCCTCAAATTTTAGCTAACTTAAATATCGAGTTACTACACATATCATGACTACTTTTTATTAGTGTACATAAGCAAACTCAACATATGGCACCATCACTCTAAGATAAGTATAGATGCAAAATGAATCTTCCTCATGGTTTCACTCATTTCTCTCAAGTGTTTGATGGTTAGTGTTTCCCTCAAACTTCCTATAGGAAACTATACTATTATAGGATTGCTAATACACTAATTCTCCTCTACAATGATTTCATGCATAAATAGATCAAAAGGACTTGTTTCAGGTTGTAATGTGGTAAAGGTTAAGGTAGGAAAACAGGTAAAGGGTTTAACACAAGCATTCGTAAAGTAAAAAGCAGTTAAAAGGGATAACAAAACATAATTCTAAGATACACAAGTGTAAATATGCTACTACTCTGCACTTGTTGATGCTACTCAAGTTGTCTTCCTTTTTCTTTTCTTTTCTTTTACATGGAAGAAACTATGAATAAAATAGCAACCAAATACAATGTGATTCAAAAGTAGAAGTATCCTCAACTCATCTAGAATTTTTTTTACAACAATCTCAACTAATGCATTACTTAATACTCTACTAGGCTTGTGAATAAGTAGGTTAATGGGGTTTCAGGTTTTAAAATTTTTGGGTATTTTCAAGAAACAAATTGGTTAAGACTCAACAGGGGTAGCAAGGAAAGGTAAGTCATTTAAGCCAAGGGTTAATACAAAAGAAGACCTTAATCATCTTTATTAAGCATACATCCAAACTTCTCAAACCGATTCAAAGAAAGTTCTAAAGGTAATAACCTAAGGAAGCATCACACAACAAAGAAATAGAATGACTATCGATAGAGCCATATAGGCTCAATCCTCACAATGGCTAAAATGAAAATCCATTATGCATCTCTACACTACTTCATTGCTCAAATGTCAAATTGTGAGTAAGCTTATGTAACCAACTACTTTTCATCACTCAACATTGTTCACTTCCTACTCAAGTAGCCTAATCCAAGTTCAACCATGTATTCAATCTCATTCCAACTAGCATGTCATAATCTAATGGCAAAACAAATCAAAATGATTCAAGCATGGTTTCATTGCTTAATACAGAACAACATGATATGCCTAAACATGCATCATATTTAACAAAATGCAAATAATGAACAAAAAATGCAATTGACAAAGTGAGTTTCACCTCCCCACACTTAAAGAAAACGTTGTCCTCAAGATGACAAGACAACCATAAAATAAGGAAAAATGAAATCAAACCAAACAAAAGTCATAAAACCAAATAAAAGAAATCAAACCAAACAAAAGACATAAAACCAAACAAAAGAAATCAAACCAAACAAAAGACTAGATAACTAACAAATTAATTGACACAATTTAAAAGTTTAGGGTAAAAAGGGCTTATGGAGACTGTGGTGGCGATGATGTTGACGAAGGGGTTTTAAAATTATTCCTCTGAATGAACTTGAGGAATTTCTTCTTCATGTACCGCTACTCCTTGTGGACTTGTCTCATCTGGGTGTCGAGTTTATTAATTTGCAATGTCATTCATTGATGATTAGAGGTCATCTGGTCGAGGATTTGCTGAAATATGTCAACCTTTGCTGGTGCAGTTGGTTCCTATTCTACTGCTTCTTCTTGTGGCTCCAGGGTTTCTTGGGATGTAGATGGTCAGAAAATGGCTGTATCCTTGCCCTTTCTATTCTTAACTATAATGCACGTCTGAGAATTTCAGAGCTCCATAGAATAAGGCTCCAAAATTTCAAAGTGCCTCAAGTAAGATATGCCAAACATATCATATTGTGTTGTACATACACTATCCATATCAAGGTTGTAAAACAAAGCCAAAGTAGTAACAATGTAAGACATACCAAAATAACAACTCTTCTTATTAACACAACTGATAATAGATTGAAAAATCCAATAAGGTGTATTTATTTTGAATTTTCAATCCAGGCACAAAAGGAAGAAAAGTTCCTTGGTCGAGCACTTATTACTTTTAGTTTTATTGAAAACCATTAAGCACATAAATTTATGCAGAAGTAAATGCTTGGCACTAAAAATTAAAGTGTTTAGTGCATTTATAGAGTCAAAATTAGCTTCACCTATTAGAATTTTCCAGTAATTATCCATATTAAAATCATCGTGATCATCTAAAATTTTTGTGTTTTATAAATCAAAAATTGCACGAATGACAATATAATCAAGTTTATAAATATCGCCAGCTATCCTAAACCATGATACATCTATTTTAGTATTATAGCGCACAGTGGTGAAAAATTCAACAGTCATCATAAGGTAAATCTGCACATCACAATGGATGAACCTACCCTAATCAATGTTCAAAACTAATTGCTCAACATTATGCCTCAATCCTATAGTTTCAGATAGTTTAAAGTCAAAATATCTAGGAGTAACTAATTCTCTATCTCTAAAGTCCCAAAAATGCATACCTTCATCTTCCGAATAAATGGGGAATGAGGCACAAAAAGTGGCCTCCATATCGGGTTTACCTTCACCGGAGACTTGAAGGTGCAATTCGTCAGTTAGTTTCCAAGCTACCATCTTCTTCAGAGCCATTGCGAAAGAGAAATCTGCAAAAATAAGGAAAAAGAGATGAGTTCATTTTTTAGAGAGAGAAAAAATCTCACCAAATCCTTTGATTCTTGAATGATTAATGTATAATAAGAGCAAAATATTGTAAGATTTATGGAAGAGATGAAGAAAATACTAAGAGTTTAGTGTAAGATGAAGGATTTGAGAGAGTGGGAGAGTAGGTTTTTGTGTTTGTAGAGAGAGAGTGTGTTAAAAGTTGAAGAATGAAGAAAGAAAAGAGAAGAGGGAAATTTAAATTTTCCCTTGGATGGGTGAAGACAATCGTGGGAATACCCCTCATTCCCAAAATCGTGAGTTTTCTCTCCAGAAACTTTTTGGAGAGTCTTCCCATGGTTGTGGGAAACTTACTAATTCCCATAATCGTGGGTTAATGTAATTTTTTCACTTCTAAACCTTCTTCCAAGCCTAGCATGCATTCTCAATGATTCCACAACCTACAAACCCCTCCAAATCATCTAACCAATAAGAAATTCAAAGAGAAAAAAAACAAGTTAAAATTTAAATCAGATCCAAATAAACATCAAGCAAACTCAAATCAAACAGTCATACTAAATGAATCAAACAAATAAGTAGACAAAGACAAACGAAAGAAAATAAAATTCCATGGGTTGCCTCCTATGCAATGCTTTCTTTTAACATCACTAGCTCGACATTCTCTTTGTGCTTAAGTTAGTTTGAATGAACGTTATTGTGGTAATGTAGTCATTCATCTCAAAATCTGCACATGAGCTACCTGGTATAGATTCCACCTTCCTTGTGGTTTTCCTATCTTCGCCTTCTCCTACACAATCGTTTCATTCTGACTACATTCCCATAATCCTCAATCTTTTTCCTTTGTCTTTGAAGTTTGGTTTCTTTGATATTAGTTGGAAGTAGAGAGGAACTGTTGTCTTTCTTCGACACTTTGAAGGTTATCTGTTGCTTTTCTAGCCTCAAATTTAGTTCATCCCTATCAACGTCAATTATCGAGCGAGAAGTAGCCAGGAAAGGTCGTCTAAGGGCCATAGGGGTTTTTGCATCTTCTCTAATATCCAACATGTAGAAATCTATCGGGAAGATGAATCTATCAATTTGTACTTACATGTTCTTAATAATAAGGGTTGGTGCATTATTCTGTCGGTCATTTTCACTAATATCTTTGTGAGCTCTAGTTCTTCTAACCCCAGCTTTTGATTAAAATTTTAGGGCACCATGGTGCTACTTGCTCGCAAATTTGCGAATGCTCTGGCTATGTTGACTTCATTGATAAAAAAAATCTCCTGAGTCTTCTTTCTTATGTGCTATGGTAGGATTTCCTTCTACTATGTGCTCCTTCACCTTTTTCTTAACTAGTTCCTTTAACGTGAGCTTTGTTTGTAGTTTATTTATTATATCCTCAATCTTGTTTGACTCAACCTCCTTAAAATTTCTCGTTGCTATACTTGAACTTGACTTCTGCTGAGCAAAATAAGATATGGAATTCCAGGTTGAGGCTCGTTGATCGACTCAAGTATAAGCTCACTTGGAGGGACTCCCAAAACTGTTTATCTTTCTCTCTTGTTTCTGTCTTCCTTCACATGTTCATATGTACACTGAAAGTGTAATAAAAACAATCTGAAACAGGATGTCAGATAAATAAGGAACATTAGAACCTACCTTAGGAGGGCTTTTCTTTGGTTCGTTACCCTTCCAAAACCTCCTCAGAAGGGCTTTTCTTTGGATCGTTACCCTCTCAAACCCTCCTCAGGAGGACTTCTCTTTGGATCGTTACCCTCCCGGAGGGCTTCTCTTTGGAAGTTCTCCCCGAGCGAGATCGAGGGGAGAACATATGTGATAAGGATGCAGATTTTCAAGACTCGTTTCTGTCCCTAGGAATTTTCCATTTAGTAGGCCTAGTTCTTTAGTCTTGTAAATTCTTAGGTCCGAGTGATGGTCATGATCCATTCCTTTGAGTTGACCTCAGTATTGCTCGGTAAACTACTTGTCCTTCTAGAAGACAAAGCATTAGCAAGTTATCCTACCTAAACCTCCAAGTTGTGGATGGATGAGGTATGATTCCTCACAATCTGGTCAAACTTTGGTTCCATCCTCTTCTGACTTTCCTTCTGGTTGGCAAACATCCTCTTCTGGTTCTCTTCTTGAGTTGCCAGTTTGGACCTTAAAACATCCATCAGCTTGTCCATTTTGCTCTCCATCGGCCTAATCTGATCTTGTTGAAATCCATGAGGTCATTGCAAACTTGCTTGGCCACCTGTATTGTTAGTGCTCCAAAAAAATTTTGAATGGTTTTTTCACCCTGGATTATAAGTGTTCGAGTAAGCGTTATTACCTCTTTGTAGCTGGCCTAGGTAATTTACCTGTTCTGTATCACTGGCTCTCAACAAGAAGCATTTAGCTGAGCCATGATTGCTTTGCCCACATAGCTCACACTGTACTTGCAGACGATGCTCCTTACATGTTGCTAAATTACTTTTTAAGGGTCGTGATCTATGCCCACAAAGCAGTAATAGAGTCAATACGGATCATACATTTTTTTCCTCCTTTTGCCCTTGTTTACACCTTTCACTTGACCACATGCAACTGTTGCTCACCAACTCCTCTAAAAGTTCATGAGCTGCTTTAATAGTCTTCCTCATTAAAGAACTTTCAGCAGTTGCATCTATGGTTCCTCTCGTGCTTGGATTCACATCATTGTAAAACGTCTACAACAGGAACTCCCTCAGAAGGTTGTGGTGTGGACAACTTCTTTGTAATTCTTTAAATCTCTCTCAGGCTTCGTAAAGATGATTCCCCATCACTCTGCTAAAAATTCATGATCTCCTTTATGATCCTCGTCGTCTTGGTCAACGAAAAATATTTCGCAAGGGATGCTTGGGCTAACTGCTCCTAAGCAGTGATCTGCCCTAAACTAAGCAAATTGTACTACACCTTTGCCTGATTTTTCAAAGTGAAAGAAAATAATCTCAATTTTACTGCATCATCAGATATTCCATTGATTTGGAAAGTGTCACAAATCCCTAAAATTAGCAACATGGGCATTTGGGTCTTCATTGGATAGCCCATAGAATTGCACACTATTCTGCAATATGTTGAGGAGTGCCGACTTGATCTTGAAATTGTTAGCTTGAACCACTGGCCTCGCAACTCCTTGAGGACTGAATTCTGGCCTCATAAAGTCCATCAGTGTCCTCTCAACTCCTCCTTGCTCTCATTCTTCAGCCATATCTCTTTGTATACTATCACAATGCTTCAATTTTCTTAACTCTTGTTCGTGTTTTGTGATATCAGGAAACTTATCTTTACTAAATTTTGTTGTTCTTCACATACTCCTTGTGTTCATGCACTTGCAAATAAACAAAGAAAAGTATCAAAAACTCTTAAACCAAAGTAATCTAAACTAAACAAGATGCTAAACAAGCAATCCCTAGCAACGACACCAAAAACTTGTTGATTGTAAAACATTCTACTAGTTTTACGCTCAAAAATCACAAGTCATGACTTGCAGTTAAAAAGCAGATATTGATCCCACAAGGATTGTGCTTAGGCACCACTTAATTTAGATCAATATTTGTTTAAAATTCGAAATTATTTTATAGAAATAAACTAGAAAATTAAATTGAAATTAACTGACTAACAATGAACAATTGATAATACCAAAATATAAAAAATTGTTTAAGATTTTATCAACTAGAGATCACTTTTTCCCTATCTTGTCTCCCTCCTATTTTCTTAATTGAATTGTGTCTCACCTAAGATGTCCAAACATATTAACACCCTCTCTCAAGGTGTAATTAATTCTCCCTAATAAAATTAAATGAAGATGATTAAGCAATCTTTCAATCTACCAAATCACTCCACCAATTTAGCTAGTTATTAAGTTATCTTATGGGTGATCAATTAAATTAGCCAAGATCTCTCTTTCAACTAATCAATTAACGTGATGAATGTAGGTCTATAGAATGCCAACTCTCACTGTACGATCCTACACAAATTACCTTAATCTCTCGATCTATTGCAAAGTATAAATGGATTTAACATTCATCAAAGACATCTTTCGTACAAATCAGTAAAATAAGAGTTTTAACAAGATAGTTCAAAACTAATCTCTAAAAATAAATCAGCTACTTATGGTGTCCATAACATCCCCAACAATTGAATAATCTATCATACAATGACTAGAAGAGATAAAACAACTAGAAATTAAATAAAAAGAACTCCTTCTCTTCTTTACCAGAATCTGGAAATTTCAATGTTAGTAAGCTCTTTTCCCAATTGTGGTTGATGATCCTTAGATCTCCACCTTCTCAAGACACCAAACCTGGCTTTTTCACTCAAGGAGGCTATTCTACATGTAGGTCTCACGTCCCCCTCTCTTCCATAGGAGTTTATTATCTTATATAGGCTAGAAAACCTAAAAATTAAGTGAACCCCACATATATTTAAACATCCCACGATTGTGGGAATTGGCTTGATTCCCATGATTGTGGTTCTTGCATTAGAATGCTTTATCTTTTCTTCTCCTCTTTTAGTCTCAAGCTCAATTTCAAAGTTGCCAACCTTTATTCCTACATCAAAATATCAATTCTTATCCTAAATTAACATCAAACATTTAAAAAAATGAAAATCAAACTAAATGAAAACATACAAAATGAATCCTAAAATAAAAATAGTAATAAACTATTATGCAAGAAACACATGCCAAATACTTAGAAAAACACACACTAATGCACTACTATCAACCATTGAACTAACACTTGAGTGACACCACGATTGTTCCTTTTGGCTAGGCGTCTTCCCAAAATAGCCATGGGAAAGCTTTCAAAAGGAGTGAGGAAGTCTGGCAATGCCCCAACAATTCTATCTTGAACTCCATAAACCTTTTTTAACTGTGACGCATGGAACATCGAATGTATTGATGACCTTTGAGGATGCTCCAATTTGTATGCCACCTTCCTTACGCTTTGTATGATTTTCAATGGACCATAGTATAGTGGGGAAAGTTTCTGGTTGCCCCTCCTTTGGAGCGAATGCTGTTCGTAAGGTTACAGCTGCAATAACACCATCTCATTTACTTCAAACTCCCTTTCTGATCTCGTTGCATCTGTGTATTGCTTCATATGATTATGTGCTCTCTTTAGATAGAATCTCATCACATTAGTCATGGCTTCTCTACTCTTAAGGGCTTGGTCCACTTCCCACAAGTTAGAGTCTCCCGCAATGTATGGTATGTAAATAGGTGGTGGATACCTATACAATACCTCAAATGGTGTAACATTGATGGCAGCATGATAAGTGGTGTTGTACCACCATTCAGCTAGGGGAAGCCAATCATTCCACTTCTCTACAGTTTCACTGCAAAAACAATGCAAATAAGTTTCTAGGACCTTAACTGCTTCTGTCTGGCCATCCGGTTGTGGATGGTAAGCAGTTGAATGCTTCTTTCCAGGACCTTGCAATCGTAGCAATTTTTGCCAGAATTCACTCAAGAAGACTAGATTCCTATTACTGATTATTGCTTATGGTGTCCCATGCAGCTTGAACACACGAAGGAAGAATAACTCAGTAATGTCACTGGCAGAGTAAGGACGCTTTACTAAAATAAAGGGAGAGTACTTCATAAATCTACCAACTACTATCAAAATAATTGATTTCCCTCTTGATGTCGGTAATCCTTCAATAAAATCAACCAAGCTATCCCTCCAACTACCTTCTGAATTGTTGATGGGTTGCAACAGTCCTAGATATGCCACATTATCATATTTGTTTTTCTAACACTCCATGCATTACTGTACATGTGTTTGGACATCCCTCATTAATCCCTTCCAATGAAACATGTTATGCAACTTTTTAGTGGTAGCCATTACACCAGTATGACTGCCTATTGAATCATCGTGATTAATGCTAATGATCCGTTCTCTGAGTGCTTTGTTTGCTCCCACCACAAGACAGCCCTTCTAATGCAATAATCCCCCCTCCATTCATACGTAGATGATTTTAGTGTCCCTAACTCTAATTTGTGAATGATGTTTCGACTTGAAGAATCTGTTTCCCAGCTTCGCTTAATATCTTCTAACAATTCTCCCTGTAATTGAGATACAGATAGCATCAATAACTCTGCAGTTGAGATTCGTGGCAGAGCGTCCATAGCCTCTTTTTCTTTTCCACTCTTATATTGAAATATAAAATCATATTTGAGAAGCTTTAGAAACATGACTGTTGTACAGGGGTTGTTACGTGTTGCTCCACTAAATACTTAAGGCTGCAATGATCTGACTTAACCATGAAAGGTTTATAGCCCAAATAATGATGCCAATATTTGATTGCTTTGGTCATGGCTAAAAAATCCTTCTCATATGTCGATAACCCTTGATGTCTTCTGGCCAAAGATTTACTGAAAAAGTTAATTGGGTGACCTTCCTATTGTAGGACCGCTCCAATTCCTATTCCACTCGCGTCAACTTCCACCACGAATGGTCCTGAAAAATCAGGAAGAGCCAACACTAGAGCTAATGAAATTGCCTTCTTCAATAACCCAAATACCTCCCTCTCCTCCTGTTACCACTCCCAATGAACCAACTTATCCTTTTTCAGCATCTCTATTAATGGTTTGGCAATCAACCCATACCCTTTAATAAATCTTTGATAGTAACCTATAATTCCCAGAAAGCCTCACAACTTTTTAACATTTCTGGGTTCTGGCCATTATAAAACTGTATTCACTTTTTAGAGATCTAACGATACTCCTTTCTACGAAATCAAATATCCCAAGTATTCAACTTGTCTGGCTCCAAAGAAACATTTACTTCCTTATACAGATGGTTGTTCGGTAGAACCTGCATGGTTGTTGTAATGTGCTCCACATGAGCTTATAAAGATTGACTGTAGATTAATATGTCATCGAAAAACACCAAAATGAAATGTCTCAAGTAAGGTTTAAATAACTTATTCATAAGACATTGAAATGTAGATGGGTTGTTTGTTAAACCAAACAGTATAACCAAGAACTCATAATTCCTGTCGTGTGTTTGAAATGTCATTTTTGATATGTCCTTGGGTTGCATCCTGATCTGATGATACCCCCGATCTTAAATCCAACTTTGTGAACTAGCGAGCTCCATTTAACTGATCCAGTAGCTCTTCAATTAATGGTATGGGAAGCTTGTCCTTGACTGTATGCTTGTTTAACTCCCAATAGTCTACACAAATGTGTCAGGAGTTGTTTTTTTGTCACAAGCATGACCGGTGATGCATAATGACCATAGTTGTGACAAATAAAACCTTCTTCGTGAGTTCCTTCATCGATTGTTCAATCACATCTTTCTGCGCTCCCGAGTTACAATATGGACGTATGTTAATTGTGTCAACTCCTTCCTTCAAGAGAATGTGATGGTTGAATTTGCGATCAGGAGGAAGACCATTTGGCTCTGGAAACACTGAAGCATATTTGGCCAACACTGCATTGTTTTCATCGAATGCACTCCATTGTCCCTCACTCAACTCCATCTGTTGCAGCTAAAACTCAATGGGAATAGTTATCTACATCATCAACATTTGCCCACTTTTGGAACGTTACAGAGTTCTTTAGAAATCTTCATACGAAAACACTCACAAATTACCCCTTATTTTCCCATTCAGCATTACCAACTGTCCATTCTAGTTGAAAGCCATAGTTCATTCCCTAAAATCGCACAATACATCATCTAAACCTACTAGCCATTGCACACCCAAAATAACATCACACCCTCCCAGTGATAAGATTAGTGCACTCATAGTAAATTGTATTCCCTGTGTGGTCCATTCAAAATTATCACAACACTGATGACACTCCAATTGCAATCCTCCTCCAACTGTTATTGATATTGGTTTAATTTCCCAAACAACACAGGTTTCTTTCCTAATTACTGATGAGTCCACGAAGTTATGCATACTGCCATTATCGAGTAAAATATGGATGAGTTTTCTCCTATGTAATCCCACCAATCTCATCTACTTAAAACTCCATGTGTTCTGAGAAACCCAACATAGCTTGCATTGAGAACATTGGACATGTTTCCTCCCTCATCATTTCTTCCAATTCTTCCTCCCCTCCTTCAAAATTTGACTTCTCACCGTCTTCATAATCCATAACCACATAAAATTTCATTTGTCACTTCTTATACTTGTGTCCAACGGTATATTTCTCATCACACCAGAAACAGAGCCCTCGGGCTCTCTTATCACCAAAATCTTTACTGCTAATTTGTCTAAAAGGCTTAAAAACTCTTATCGATGATTGACACCATGTTGAAGTAGGAGTTGGTGATATGCCATCAGGTGTCGAACGTCTATGCGCATTAGTTGCCTATTGTGGTCTTAGTGGTGCATTAAGAATTCCTTCGTTGCCCAACTTCTACACGATATTACCTAGGCTTAATGTAGTGTTCCCATTATATAGTAATACAACTTCCTGTTTGCGGGCCAACAAGTAAGCTTGGTGTAGTGAACTGGGTTTGTGTATTTTCATAGTCACCCCAATCTCCTGCTTAAGTCCCTTAATAAAGAAGTCAATCAAATACTATTCTGGCAGCATTAATCGATTGGAATGGTGGTTGAATTGAGCACAATACTCCAGCATAGTCCTCTCTTCTTTTAACTCTTTGAAATATCCTATCGGACCATCAAAGATCTCAGCATCGAATCTCTGTTTAAGTGCTTTGGTGAACTCCTCCCAGTTGACCACATATACTCTATTGCGATTTTTTACATATAACCGACACAACTCTTGTGCCCTTTCATCCATGTGTAATATTGCTATCTGCACCCTTGTTTTATCAGGAGTGCAATCTAACTAAAAAAATTTTCACAGCGATACAACCATAATTTAACATTTTCGCTATAAAATACAGGAAACTCAATCTAGCTCAATCTTGTTGGTGTTGGGTTTTCATCCTTCTCTACCTTCAGTTGCGTACTCTGAGAGTGAGGTTCTGATAAATTCAAAGATGTATCCTTTGGTGCTTTCCTTACTTTTGCAAAAATTGCAAAAACATAGCTCATAACTTTGACATTTCCTTCTCTATCCATTCTACCTTTTTTTGAATTTCTGAAAGCCTTTTCTCCCTTTTTTTATGCGTCTCGGCCAGGTTTCTTACACTTTCTTCTAGTCTTCGCTTCTCTGCAGCTCTTATTCCTTTAGCCCTTGTGTCTTCCCAAATTGATTCTCTGATACCATATTATTAAGTAAATTTTGATGATAGTAAGAAATGAATGTAATGTGAGGTTGGATGCATTAAGGAAGCAGAGAACTAACGTAATAGAACAAAGAGCGAAGAAGAAAAGAATCTTAGAGAGAGAGAATGGAATTCAAAAAATGACTATATTCGGTTATGTCCTTCCAACTAGCTATTAGTCAGTTATATACACAGATAGTGAGAGCTAGCATATATGCTACTGCACTATTACATCTCTACGTCTTATTGATACATTGCATATTATATCTATACTGCGTTGTCGTTTCTGTCTTCTTTATGTTGCATCCCAAATCAATCGTCTTCTTCCTTCAATCTGTAACAATATTTTTTAAACTACCTTTAAATGGACATAGTTTTAATTAATTCATATAAGTATCTAAATTTTATTTAATTTCACCTAAAGAATACTTGAAAAAGCTTGCATATGAGTGGACTAATACTTAGGAAAATGGGGTTGAATGGGGCCTACATGATATTTTTGGTGTTAGGGTGACAGACTAATGATGGGGTTGAATGGGGCTCAAGAGAGACCTACATGATCCATTAGTTGTTAGGGTGAAACCATTCATGGGATTTCATAAGTCTTAATGTATTCAAACAGGTGTTAGCAATGGTAGGGATATTAGTTAACCAACTAAAGAATATATGGTTATAGCACAAGACAGTACAACTTCTATAGCTTTCTAAGGAATAAATCTAATATAGGTTAATCAAGTCATGAAGTCAAAAGTACTATTAAGGAAGAAATTGATCTAATCATAGATATTTGATTTAGTTCTGTTTTGATTAATTATCATTGATTCCTTAACTATTATCTTGATTTTATTTCTATTTTGTATTTTATTATTTAAACCCATAAAAGTGTCTTTATTAATTGTCCTTGGGGTAGTTAATAATGTTGTGTTTTTAGTTCATATCACTTCTTCATGGGATTGGACCCTTAAATACCATTATACTAATTATCATTGATATGTGCACTTGCCTTGTAACTAATTGAATGATGTGAACAAATAGAAACTATTGCAAAGGAATAAGAACACAACAAATTAAGGATAGGAACAAAGAAATTAAATCACAATGACAAGGAAAATAGGGGGCTTAAAGAAACAATTTGCAAATATGATTTCTAGTAGAATAAAGATTAACAACAAAATTTTGACTAAGAAATCCTTATTAAAGGGGTATAGCTCTTATAATAGCTAAACTGGCTATCCTCAATCTTCTTCTTTTTCTTTTCAATCGAATAATGTCTTTTTTTTGAATTTTTTTTACATATATCAGACCTAGAAAATTTTTAACACAAGAATTGAAAAAAACTAGGAACAAAGCTTGAACAAACAAAAGGAGAAAGCTCAAAGAAAATGGGAACAATGGAGCAAAATGAAAAACACTGAATCAAAACAAAAAAATAGAAGGAAGAAAACACTAAATTAAGGATAATTAAACCTGATTTAGACCCAGGCTATGATACTAAATGATGTGAACCTCAAGGATGAACCTTAAAACCCAACAAGCATACAATTGGAGGAAAGGAACCCAAGAAAGGAAAAAACAGGTTTAGGAGAAAAAACCTTGACCCATTCTCTATAGAAGACAGGAACCAAAGGTATAGGATAGGTTTTGAATGCCACAAGATAATAATCTCGATAAGGTCACAAGTTCTCAAAGGAACCAAAAGAGAGATTAACTTCACTCCATCAATTATGAATTTTCTCCCCTTGAACAATACAATGATTGCCTTTATATAGGCATTAAGGTAAGAGAAAATTAAGGTAAGAAATCATCCTAATTAAATAATTTGACCAGAATCATTATTTGATTGAGCTCACTAAGGTAAGAAATCATTCCCAATTTGTTGGGACAGCTTGCACACATTCTTGAATGTCTCCCACGAATCTTGAAATGCTTAGAACAAATTGGAATAATTTAGACACTCATTGGGCTTCTTAACTCAGCTTGGATCAGATTTATTCAGCCTTGAATACTTTCCAAGCTAATTAGAGCATGTTTAGTTCATATATATTCAATTAGCCCATTTATAGCTTTCTTTATGTTCTTGGCTCTAGCTCTTATAATTGGGTCTCCTTGAATGCTCAATGGCTCCTTTAGAGCTTTGCTTAGGCCAACTTGGTTCTCATCATTGAAATATTTATAAAAGGAAAAACTTTAGTAGCATTGATGCACACATACACAACACTCAGCTAGGATAAATTTGATGATGGTCGTGGGATGGGAATATATAGCCTCTCATTTGTCTGTCACCCCCTTGTAGTAATTATTTGATAATTTCTCGCACCTCAAAACTTAATTCTTATACTACTAATTTGTTTGAGGGGCTTCAGGGGTGTCTATAATTAATTTTTAGTGTGATTTGATAACTCAAATAATTTGAAATTTTTCTCAAGTTGAATTAATAAAAGATTTCATACGATTTCCACAAATGGTGTTGAATGATGAAAACTAAATTTTGGATGTCTTTTGATTTGGTCTTAAGGGTACAATTGCAAAAATAACTACTCAAATGTGAGAGGTGTTCCAATGTAGCAGTGAAAGCTAAGAAGTGTTAAGTATGTTGATAAATCTCTATTTGAGCTTAATGATAGTGGTTATAGGTACTTGCTTTAGGATGTCCTCCTTTTATTAGCAATATTTTAAGAAATGTAGTTGGACTCCAAATTTCTTAGTAGTGTTTGGATCGTCCTCATGTAGAAGAATCTTGATAGAACTTAACTTTTTTTGAAAAATTAAACTCTTATATGTGCCTGAGGACCATAGCCTTGAAGAAGGATAACACATTGCACTAAATAAATAAGTACCAATTCATACATCTCCATTTATATTGCACAAGAGTATTTCTAAAAATTTCAATTGAATCAAAGTGCATCCCATCTCAAATTTTTATGTCAACTTAAAATCTCTTCTCCCTATTAAACTTTAACCATATAAGCTTTTTCCTCTTTTCATTATCTAAGCCATTATAATCCCTTTCAAGCTCATATATATTAATATCTAAATACTACTCCACTATATTTTTCCTTCATTAGTTCTCCACTTATTTCTTTCTTATTATAGTAGAGCTATCATAAAAATATCTAGACTTCATAAAATATTTCATCATTATCTTCATAACTTGATGTTTTAAGAACTTTACTCCTAATATGTTGGTTCCTTAGCCTCATCCTTATGATAATGTCGCCTAGCTACACTACTTAGCTTAACATTAAAATTATGCATTTCCTTATTATTGTTAGCATATTAATCTTATGTTCTAGTTGTTATAAGGAATAAGGCCAAAGGTAAGAGATTTCAAACTTCAATTTTAGAGAAAGACATTTGGGTGATGTTTAAACCAGATCCCAATGTGAAATTTTATCATATCATATGAAGAATGTGTTGTCCATCAACTTATCAGTAGGTTGTTGAATATTATCTCATCCATCTTATATATCAACTTCAACAAGGCATTAAATAGAACTTAGAGATTTAAACAACTAATTTGTTTATTGGAGTTTTTGGTAGAGATTGAATAAGGGGCATGAGATAAAAATAAAACAAATTTAGTGTATATGATAACTATAAAAAAAAGATGGGTATAGGAAAATGGTTATATATCCACCAGGTTATGGAGTCCCAACTCCTGCTCCACTAGCTTTTACATTAGATTCTCCTTCTGAAGTTATTACATACTCAAAATATCCAACTCCATCATTCACTATAGTAATAGTTTTTTAATCAATAAGAAGTTAAAATTTTTTAGATGAAAGTGTACAAAATTAATAGGTTAAGTTGGTAGAGAGATAGGTACTCACACCCATTTAAGATTCAATACTAACAAATATAGTTATCACTTCTTTAAGATTTGTGGCCAACTTATTATCCCACGTCAAGTAACATTTTCAATGTTTCCCTAAACTAAATTGTAATGTTAAGATTTTGCGACAAATAGAAACACACCTTATTAAACATGCTTAAAGCTACAAAATAGAGGTATGAGTCATCATTTACAGTAGTTTGTTATATACATTACCTCAATTAGAAAATTGAAAATTTTAATTTACTAGTACTATTTTTTATATTCAAAAACAAAAACTTGGCAAAAATATCCTCAGCCTCTCGGCACTTGGACTGACACTTAGACTCACCACTATTAGAACGACTGTTAGGACTGGAATTAGCTGTTGGTGACGAGAACTCATACGAACTGAGCCCTTCTTCACCATAAGCATCAGAGATTTGCTGCTTCTGGGTATCGTTGAGAACATCGTAAGCTTGCGAGATTTGCTTGAATTTGTTATTGGCCTCATTTTTATTGGCAGGTTAGAGGCGGCCATTAGCGGTTCAGATTTCAGCTATCTAGGGTTTTTTTTATTTGCTTGCGATCAATTCTGTTTGAGATTTCCTCCTCTCTTTCTGTTTCTTGTGTTTTCCTTTTCTTTCATTTTTCGTCTATTTGATATTAATTTGTTGATAAGAAGTAAAAAAAAAGATTTGATAACCTACTGGTGTGAAGTTTTTGGGATTTAGGGTTGGGGTTTCTGTGCTAACGCCTTTTCTTCGGAAAATTTTTGTACTTCTTTTGTGTAGCTTAACTCTTCTAGGCTCGTATATATTGATTTTATTCATATAAGTGTTGTTTACTATTGCTTGTATTTTATTCGTTGTTTTATCTAATCTACTTACCTAGGTACTCAACCCAAAGTTACCGAGGGGTCTCGCTTTTGATAGTGTGGAGTTGTCGAGTTATCTCGCTTCCACCTTTTATGAGTATTTTTTGCATGTTTAGGTAGTATTTGTGCTATTACATAATCGACCCGTGTAGTCGTAATGATAACCAAAGATCGTATCCAGTGATTAGGGGGCGAAGCAGGGGGCAAAGGCGGGCGGGGGTGTAGGATGTAGGTTTACTTGTCGGTACTTGGAATGTGGGGACCTTGAACGAGAAATTGTTTCAACTTGTCGATGTATTTAGAAAAAGAAGAGTCGATGTCGTCTGCCTTCAAGAAACAAAATGGAAAGGGCAGAAAGCAAAGGAAATTAGAGGGTACAAATTGTGGTATTCAGGGAATGAAAGTAGGAGAAATAGAGTAGGAATTATGGTGTTAGAGCAATACAAAGGCAGTGTAGTGGCAGTGAAGAGATTTGGGGATAGACTTATGACGATAACCTTAGTTGTAGGACTCGAGTTGGTGAATATAGTTTGTGGTTATGCACCCCATGTAGGGTTGGAGGATAGTGAGAAAACGAAATTTTGGTATAAGTTAGACAATGTAGTAACTACCATTCTTAGAGACCAAAAAATCTTCATCTGTGGGGATTTCAATGGCCATGTCGGCGTAGGAGTCGATGGATACCATAGGGTGCACGACGATTTTGGCTTTGGTGTAAGGAATGACGGTGGCAGGGAGCTGCTGGACTTTGCATCAGCACATGACCTGATGGTGGTTAATACTTTCTTTAAGAAGAAAGATGACCACTTAATCACTTTCAAGAGTGGAGGACGAAATACACAAATTGATTACGTTCTTGTACGTCAAGGGGACAGAAGCAGTTGTAGAAACTGCAGGGTGCTCCTAATAGAAAAAGTAGCGTCGCAACATCTATTATTAGTTACAGATGTTTCATGGAGAACTAAGACTAGAGAACCTATTCGAGCACAAAGAGGAAGGATACTCTAGAAAAATCTCAAGGGAGATACGACGTTAAACTTTCAAAATGCCATTGCTCCAGTTTGCGCAGTACATCAGTAGGGGAGGCAGATCGTTTATAGATGGTCATGCCTACAACTATTCGTGAAAAGGCAAAGGAGTTGTTGGGAGTTACCTCTGGCAAAAAGCGAATGGATAGGAAATCGTGGTGGTGGAACGACGAGGTACAGATAAAGGTTAAGGCAAAGCAGGAAAATGTCAAAAGATTAATGGCAACTACTGATGTGCAAGAGAGAGTCCAAAGAAGGGAAGCCTACCGACATGCCAAATTAGAAGCCAAAAAAAGTAGTCTCAGAGGCAAAAACAAAGGCCTATGAAGAGATGTATCGAAGATTGGATACTAAAGAAGGCAAACACAATGTATATAAGCTCGCTAAGGCACGTGCCAGAAAGAGTAAAGATATCGACACCATTAGGCATATAAAAGGAGAAGACGGGAGAACTCTTTTGGGAGATCAAGACATTAAAGACAGGGAGGAAGCCTACATCCCAGCCTATTCAACGAGGTGTGACATGACGGCACTAGTATAGAGAGTTGAGAAGAAGAGAGACCCCAGGATACGCAGTGTGATGATGTTCAAAGAATCTCTGAAGAGGAGGTGAAAGAAGCCCTTAGCAAGATGGGAAGAGAGAAAGTAGTAGGCACTGACCAAATACCTATTGAGGTGTGGAAGTGTCTAGGAAAGGTGGGGCTACACTGGCTTACCACTCTTTTCAACTCTATCTTGCACATGGGAAGAATGCCGGAGGAGTGGAGAAGTAGCATAGTAGTACCAATCTATAAGAATAAGGGAGACGCACAAGAATGTAGAAACCATAGAGGCATCAAACTCCTGAGCCATACTATGAAACTGTGGGAATGAGTTATTGAATAACGATTGCGCAAAATAGTACAAGTGAAAGAGAATCAATTTAGATTCATGCCTTGGAGATCAACTATTGAAGCAATCCATCTATTATGATGGCTGATGGAGAAATATAGAGAGCATAGGCGGAGCTTACATATGGTGTTTATTGACTTAGAAAAGACATACGATAGTGTGCCAAGAGAAGTCATTTGGAAATGTCTAGAAGCGAAGAATGTTACTCGTACCTATGTCAGGATTATAAAGGATATGTACGAGGCCGCTAGAACTTGTGTGGGTACGCCAGTGGGAGATACAAAGTATTTTCCAGTGAATATAGGGTTGCATCAAGGTTCAGCTTTTAGGCCATTTCTTTTTGCGCTTATAATAGATGTCATCACGCAGGACATACAAGATGCGGTGCTGTGGTGTATGTTGTTTGCAGATGACATTGTATTGGTCAGAGAGACGAAAGAAGAAGTTAATAGGAAGCTAGAGATGTGGAGACAAACTTTGGAGTCAAACGGCCTGCGGTTAAGTAGATCGAAGACTAAGTACATGGCATGTAATTTTGCAAAGAGTTCAGAGGACGACGGACAAGAAGTTCGGATTGGAACTCAGGTGATAAACCAGAAGGATAGTTTTAAATATCTAGGCACTATCATACGAGAGGATAAAGATGTTGAGAGAGATGTAATTCATCGCATCCACGCTGGATGGGTGAAATGGAGAGCATCAACTGGAGTCCTATGTGATAGGAAATTTCCACTAAAGCTGAAAGGAAATTTCTATAGGACGGCCATATGACTGGCTATGCTCTATGGCTCTGAATGTTGGCCTATGAGGGTACCGCAAGTGCGAAAGTTTGAAGTAGCGGAGATGAGAATGTTGAGATGGATGTGTGGTTGTACGATATTAGATAGAATACCAAATAGGGTGTATAGAGAGAAGTTAGGCATCGCGACTATCGGCGACAAGCTGAGGGAGTGGAGATTGCGATGGTTCGGACACATGCGCAGAAGAAATGTGACGGAACCAGTCAGGCGAGTTGAAGGGATTCAAGTCAAAGAAAAGCGAGGTCGAGGGAGGCCAAGGAGGACATGGGAGGAGCAGATCAGACTGGACCTATAGGCACTAAATCTATCTGAGGATATGACACCCGATAGAAACAATTGGTGACGTAGAATTTTGATATTAGATGTATAAGGCGCGTAAGGGGGTGAGGGTTAAAGCGAGCTTTAGACTGCTCCGAGAACATGACCTGTGATTTGAAGTGAGGGAGACAAAGAGCTACAGGTTGACACTTAGAGTGGTCTAAAGTAGTAAATGTAATACGTGTTTATTTTTTTTGTTTATTGTTTCGACCAGTCATTCTTATATGTAGCCCTTTACGGAGTCGAAGGGCTACAAATTGGCTGAAGACTCCTAGTTCAGCAGATAGCTTGTCTACCGGTCGACCGTACCTCCGCGCGACCGCTTGCCCTCCTACTGAAGCCCTATGAGGATACGACCTCTGCCTAGGATAAGTAGAACATGTTTAGGGTGGGACTAGAGTCTCATATAAGAGATGATTAGGTTTTACCTCTGCTATAATAGATAGTAGACGATAGATCAGGAATAGGCCATATAGGAAGTGTATATGCATATAAATATGTATTATTTACCTAGTGTACTTTTATATTATTGGTATTCTTTTTATTTTATTGGTTTTTTGATTACGTTAATTTCTTGATTTTAATTTTTATATATCTCTGCTTTTGCCTGCTCACATTTTTACATCTTCATGTATTTATATATTTTCATTTTTCTGTGCATTCTACAGGTTATAGTCTCCATGCATATACATATATTATTATACTTATACAGTGATGTACTTGCATTGGTCTGGTCTGTTTGTTTTTGTTTATTTGTATTTGTTTTTGTGTTTGTTTTTGTTGTTTATGTTTGTTTGCCTGTGTCTGTTTGTGTTTGTTTGTTTATTGATATTTGTTGTTGCTCTTACCTTAGTTGGGGGTTTATCAGGAAACAGTCTCTGTATCTCTATCGGAGATGCGGGCATGACTGCGTACATCTTACCCTCCCCATACCTTGCTTAGGCAGGAATTTAGGTATGTTTGGTTTGGTTTAGTTTGGTTTGGTTTGGTTTAACAAAAACTAGGTTTCTTTGACCCGAGACAAGATATATACTCATTTTGAAGACCTAAAGAGGGGTTCTGGTACTGAAAACGAGGCAATAAGAGAGTAGGCACCCAAAAGAGGAAAAAGAGGAGGAAGAAAGAGGATTGAAGTAAGCTTGTTTTGTGTTCTTTCAACTTTCTCTCTCTACCCTTTCTTGGATGTTGCTTTTCTGTATTTATTCAGATTCTTTTATCATGTTCTGGAACTAAACTCCATTTAGGATTAGGGATGTCGCCTATTTTAGGGATTGATTGTTGTTTTATGGATTAATTGATGTTGAATAAAAGTTCTTAGGTTATATTTATCTTTTTTGAGCTTCAATGTTGTTTCTATGCTTAATCACCACAGATGCAATCTTAGGAATCATATGATGGACTGAGAGGTGAAGTATGATTTATGCATTAGGAAGATAAACATATTAGATTTAAAGATAAAGATATCTTACTGTGATAACTTAGGATTGCTTGGTCTTAATGAATTTGACTAGTTAGATTTCACATTGAGAGATGCTAATCAACTAGTTAGGTATTCTTATATGTCTTGAGAGAGAATATAAGTGAATTTATGCAATTGTTATTATAACTTGTCATTTAATCAATTCCATAAGTTATTGATCAATCTCTTAAATTGGTGAATCTTGAAGCCCTAAGTCTCAAATATCATATTTTCCCTTGTTTGTTTATTTACATTCTTCACAATTAATTGTTCACTCCAATCCAATCATCTTTTAAATTTCTTGTCATTTTGCTTCAAGTAATTAGAGTTAATTTAGTAGTGAGTATTTTATTCCTTGTGAGATACGACCTTAGAATACTTGATGTGTAAGTATTAGGAACGACTCTGTGCACTTGTAGATTCAGTCGACCAAGAACAAATTATATCAAAAGGTGTATATCATTACATACGTTGTGCTTTTTAAAAAATATTCCTAATGGTAAACCCAAAGTAGAATAAGAGAACAAGATTAAATAGAGGAGGCAAAGCTTTTATGGCTTTGCCAATAAATTATGTCTAGTTATCTTAAAGAACCTGTTGACTGAGTATCTAAGTGGAGATTAATTTGTTAAATAAAAATTTCCCTATGGCCTATTTCATACTATGGTTAGTAACCAAACCAATATTACAAACTATAGGTAGGTTTAAAGGTGTTACCTTATCTAACTACCTATACAAGCTTTGTGATTAGTACTTAAAAACACAAGATGACATTCTATTGAATTTTCATTATGGAAATAGCTTCTAGAACGTCTTATAGAGTAAATGCAAGATTAAATGCTATAGAAGTAATTGTCCACATATGGTCTTTTGGGCTGAGAAAGTGAAATTTACTCATAAGGGAGACATATCCATCTAGCTAAGCTATGGGATATATGCTTTATAAGCTAAGAGAAATAGAAGAGTGTTCTAAGATAAATAAATCAATGTCTAGGATTTCTGTCAAAGAACATTTATACAGATTAAGGCTATGTTTCATTGGGGAATTATTAATGGAATGGAATATAATGAAATATTACTCCATTGTTTCAGATGAGGGTTTATAATGGAATGGAATGGGATGGGATGGAAGAAGAGGGTTTCATATTACATCATATTCCATCCTAAATAGTAAAATTAAAAAACCTTCGATTTTGGTGGTTTAGGATGGAATGTAAAATGATAAACAACTTTACACTTTATTACATTATAAACCCTTTACCCAAACAACATGCTACTATATTATATTATGAACCCTTCAATCCCTCCTAAATAATAATTTTCTAACATTACATCTATTTATATTCCATTCCATTATAAACCATTCTATTCCATTAAAAACCTTACATCCAACTAAACATAGCCTAAGGAAATCAAGGAAACAAGCATTGAACTTGCTTCTGAATGGCAAGCAAATCATCTCTAATGATCCTCTAAAATTGATGAAATAGAAACTATACTAAGGTTGATGTTCTTTGAATACTCAGTTTTCACAAGCTAGGTATCCAATCTAGTTTTTGAATGTTTCCTCTACTAAAGCTTCCATTTCCCTAAACTTCTCCTACTATTGACTTTTTTGTACATTATAAACTTAGTTATTGTGATTTTGTTCTAGTTAGGTCTTTTAACTCTAATCTTGTTTGTACCTTGACATTATTCTATTACCCTCTTAAAGATGCTTTTATTCTATTTTCTTCTAAATTTCAAAAAATGAAAGCATGACTAATAATTTCCCTTTATAATGGCTTGTGTAATATTGGCAACGTTTTGTTTCTCACTATAGGGATAGCTATTGCCTAGTATTGTATTGGTTAATTGACCTTTATGATATATATCTCACCAACTTAGCCTATAATGGGCTTTTATAATATTAACATCCTATTCACTACTTATAACAATCTTTCACATATTTAGGCTGCCTGTTTGTTCTGGGTTATGCACATGCTAAGTTTTACTATTTATAACCTCGGTAAATTCCGTAAGCGCATAGGTCGTTCACATAGTACCTAAGGTGTTAATTCCATGAGGTAGGTAACTAGTCCTAAAATCTAACAGTAGCTAAGTTCGCAAAACCTAATTTAACAACTAATGCAGAAATTTAAATCAATTTAAAATCAAATACTAGAAATTAAGCACCCAAAGAACAAACAAAAGCAAACTCAGACAAATAATCCAAATATCATCCTAGAAGCGACCAATTGAGAGAAAGGGGGAATTTATTCGAAATTAAAGAAAATCTACCCAATTATGAAAATTCCAATTTAATGGGCCTAGATGATCCTATGGTGAATTACTCTCTCTTGAGTTATAATCCTTAACCCTAATTCAAAATATGAAAATTGCAATCTCTCGATCCGTAATTTTTCCAAAACCTAAATTAGTTATAACATTGTCCATTAACCTATCAGGAATTTGTGCTCGATCTCTCGTTACACAACTCTACCAGTTTGATTTAAATCTCTATCTATCAATTTACCTAACTCTTGTTAACCTAAATCGATGATTTTCACTAGCTCACCCTCTCAGTTTATTGCCCAATTATGAAGAATCAAATTGAATCACAATAAATTGAAATAAAACACAATCAAATAAATTTTATTAATATCAAGAATAAATAAACCCGAAGGTGAGTTTATATGGAAAAATCAACACTCAACAACAAGTAAATCTAATCAATCTCAAATCCCATACATCAATGAAATGGAAATAAAAACTAGAAAATACTGTCAGAATGGATCTCGGAGTTGCGATTGCGAGAAACTACCTGTTTCGGGAAGTATGTCACATCAAGCATGTCTCTGTGCCTCTCTTCCTTCGTCTTCTTCCTTAATCGATTGATCTCTAACTAGGTTTCCCTCAAATTTTTGGCAAAATCTCATGTTTGCCCAGCTCTCTTGGCTTTCTAATCTCTGCTAATCGCTGCTAGTTATTGTTCTATTTATTTGGTAGTAGCTCTAAGTCAAACTCAAAGTCGAAACAGTCTAAAAAATCACCCTAAATTTGAGTTTTTCTGTCAACCTGACGCAGGGCATGATCATGGCCCTGCCTGCTACGATCGTGGCTGATACTTTTTCCTTTCTGTCACGGTCGTGGCCTGAAGTGTATGATCATGGCGTGACTTGATGCTCTCTGTCACGAATGTGGCTCCTGGTGCACAATCGTGGCCTAGCTGCCTCTGGCTCTCCCTCTTCTGTCACGATCATAGCCAATGTAAACGATCGTGGCCTGTTAACTTGGGCAAATGCACTGTTAACCCCCTTCAATCCACAACAAAATGCTCTACGATGGCAGAGACCTGGTACCCCATTCCAAGATGGTTGCTTCGCTTTCACATAACTACAGCAAAAGCATTCAGCATATGTGTGGATGTGCACCATAGTATGAACAGTTCCTTGGTTGAACACTTGTTGGTCTCTGATTTGTCAAAGACCAGCTGTAACAGCCCAGACCACCCGCTTGCAGATACTGTCCGCTTTGAGCCTCGGCCTCTCGGGCCTCGCACTCTCACGGTTTTGTTTTTCCACAGGACTTCCCAGGAGGTCACCCATCCTGGTACTGCTCTTGCCCTAGCACGTTTAACTTCGGAGTTCTGATGGGATCCGGTGTGTTAGGGCATGAAAAATGCGTCTATAAGGGAGAGGTATCCGCATCTTTATAAGGCATGCTTCGTTCCCATCTCCAACCGATATGGGATCTACACTCCGCGGCACTGTGGCCGTTGGGTAGTCTCACCCCCCTTGGGAGGCCAGCATCCTCGCTGTATATCGATCCGGGTACTGGCTCTGACATTAATTGTAACAACCCAGACCACCCGCTTGCAGATATTGTCCGCTTTGAACCTCGGCCTCTCGGGCCTCGTGCTCTCACGGTTTTATTTTTCCAGCGTGTAAGCCTCTTTAGAGCATTACTCCCACAGGACTTCCCAGGAGGTCACCCATCCTGGTAGTGCTCTTACCCTAGCACGTTTAACTTCGGAGTTCTGATGGGATCCGGTACGTTGGGGCATGGAAAACACGTCTACAAGGGAGAGGTATCCGCATCCTTATAAGACATGCTTCGTTCCCCTCTCCAACCGATATGAGATCTACGCTCCACGGCACTGTGACCGTTGGGTAGTCTTAGACGTGTTTATCAAAGAAAATGAATAAAGATCTTGTCCTTTGCTGGTAAGCCTTCTTAAGCTGCATGTGTTTATTTTTTGGTTTCACTCATTTTTACTTTTGTTTCTTTCCTCATTGTTTGTTACTATAAGATTTATCTGATTTGTTGATCTTATAGAAGAAAATACCAGTTACGATCAAATTGAATGTAGAACAAAGGGATCGATCTTGAATGCAACCATTATCGTACCAAGTGAAAAGTTAAAATTGTTAATTGTCAAAACGTTGTTGTCATAACACTCTCCGAATTAAATGTCCAACTAGGGTGCTTATTCATAGGCATCAAATCATAAAGAAAAATGAAAATAACTACTATTAAATAGGAAAACGCCTATTAATTAGGAAACACCTATTTTAAATTTTTTCCTAAATAATAAATGCTAATATTCATAAAGAATACAAATTTCCGATATTAAATGCTAATATTCATAAATGCTAAAATGTTAAATAATAATACAATAGTAAAATTCCTAAATAGTAAATTACTAATTTCCAATATTGTTGTTCCTTGTTACCATCTCAAATTTGCTGAACATTTTTTGTGGTATGTCCATCCATAATTGACATTGTTTTCTATCTGCAACGTAGGCCTAGAAGCAGTCATGCAAGCAAGTGGAACAAGGAGAAGTTTCTAAAGCAGAAGCAATTGCAATTGGGAAAGTGTAGAAACAAAAATTGTCGATGGCTCGCTTATATTTCCTTTTTCTTTTAAGATAATTTAATAGATTCAAGTATGGTGCATTTCATTGGTTATCTTTTATGCAAGCTGAGTTACCCTTTCTTGATTGATTGCCTTTTTCTTTGAAGGGTCAAGCTAGGAGGCTGGCATATACTGCTTGCATTTGATGAGTAGTTCTTCTGTTTGCTGTGTATTATAAAAATAAAAAAAAAAGGAACTTCGTCTTGTTTTCATATGATCGAGGGCGAGAACAAAATAAAATTCCAAGCAAATGGCAGAAATTATAGATTAGCAAATGTGGCGCTCAATGCAAGCTTTCCAAAACTAACATTTGGGTTTGATAGTTTTCCAAAAACTATTCGTTTTCTACATCAACTTCGTCTTCTATTCAGATTTGACCTACCTGCACTAATTCAGTCATATCTTCCAAACTACACATCCGATTCACACAAACTTTATATTTCTGGAAACCAGACAGAAAACCCTGCAACTTTCATCAAGACCTTTCCCCAAAATTCCCATTCCATCGATCCAGAATTCGTCTACAATCAGACGGTTTCGTTTTCTACATCAACTGCATCTTATCGTCAGATTCGACCTACCTGCACTAAATTAGTTATATCTTCCAAACCACACCTCCGATTCACACAAACTTTATATTTCTGGAAACTAGACAGAAAACCCTACAACTTTTATTAAGATCTTTTCCCAAAATTCCCATCCAGTTGATCCAGAATTTATCCTCAATCAGACTATTCCCACCAGAACCTATTCACCAAAATCTGACCACTACTTCTCCAATCAACCTGAGTCTTAATCAGTCTGTTTGCCACCACATTTACACCCAAAATCCCATCAAGTAGTATCAAAGCTGGTTACCTTCTACCGTTCCTAACCATGAACACCATTCCACCCATAGACCAGTCACAATTCACCACTAAAGACTTGTTGCTTGAACAGCTGCGCCTTGAAAATGAGACCTTGAAGGCAAACAAATTTGCTGTTCAACCAGCCTTAAGAGGTAAACGAATTCAGAGTCCTTCACCTCCGAAAGAGGAGCATGATGAAGAAGATGATGGAGACCCATATGAATATAATGATGGGCATGAAGAGGAGGGTTTTGAGAGGGGTAGACAAAGAGGGTGTGTAAGAGGTGCCGAAGGAGGTCCAGGCCGTGCCATAATGGCTAGACCACAACAAAATACGCAAGATGATTTCTCCAACTTCAAAGTAGAAATTCCAGAGTTTGAGGGTAAGTTAAATCCGGACCTTTTCTTAGAATGGGTGTGCACTGTTGATAAGATATTTGAATATAGAAATGTGAGCGATGAGAAAAAAATGAAACTTGTTGCTATGAAATTGAGAGGCTATGCTAGTTTATGGTGGGATAATGTTCAAAAAAGGAGAGATAGGGAGCATAGGCGTAGGATTGCAACATGGTCTAGGATGCGAGAAGAAATGGAAGACACATTTATGCCTCCACAATATAGGCAGAAAATGTTGAACAAAATGATGAGTTTGAGCCGAGACCAACTCTCGGTTGAGGCATACACAATGGGGTTTGAAAATCTGTTGTTGAAGTGTGATTTGAGGGAGGATGAAGAAGTTATGAATGCAAGATACCTGAGGGGTTTGAAAATTGACATTAGCGATATGGTTAGTCTTTATCAATACAACACCTTCACTGAACTTAAAAGACTAGCCTTGCAATGTGAAACCAACCTCAAACATCTAGCCAACCGAAGACAATTAAAGCCTACCTACACCCCACCTTCACCAAAAACTCCATTTACTTCTAGTGTTACCAAGCCCGGTTCATCAAGCTCTACACCAACCAGATCCAATTACATTCCTAGATTTCCAAACATGAGCCCAAATACACCACCAAAATTCAAAACAAAAGCTACCACACAAACTGTCCCAAAAATTCAACAAAGATGCTTCAAATGTTAAGGTTTTGGACATTTCCAATCCGAATGCCTAATCTGTTAGAAAAATTACGTAAGATCGAATCTAAGCGTAACGGAATAAATTAAAATTTTTTCCACGGAATCAACTTTAACATAATTAAATCGAAACATAAAAACAAGAAATATATCAAAATCACACCTGTTTCGATTTCTTATCATGATTTTTCCTTTCTCCTTGAATCTTATCAATCAACAAGCTGTTCAATCGTCCGGCCTCTAACGGTATCCACAGATCAATTCAGAGAGAAAATTCAAAACCAATTTTGAGAGGAAAATTTGTTAGAAGTGCTAGCATCCATTTTTCTAATTTTTCCATTTTATATGAAAAATCTTATTTTTCATATCCTTAGATTTTATAAAAATTATAACTAA
>JANIIA010493521.1:0-15085 GCA_027478495.1 Erythroxylum alaternifolium | reverse complement strand
GTATCTACAATCCAATTAGGAAGAGAATTAGCAACTAATGCATGAGAACAAACATATAACTCAGGAGTAATGGATAAAAAAGATACCTTCTTAGGTTCAGGACAATCTAGAGCAAAATGACCTTTCTTTTCAGAATTATAGCACTTTACACGTGCCATGTTTTTCTCTCCTTTTCCCTTAGCCTTTTACTTCTTGGCAACATAACCTTTTCATCCATTCCTTTGAAGAGGTCGAGAAGCTTTTCTCTTACCACGATTGGCATTATTGCCTATGGGTCCTTTCTCTTTAGCAAAAAGAGCCGCATTGGAGGAGTCAGATGCTTTTAAGCTATCCTCCTCCATTTCGAGGTGCCTTGTTATCTCTGCAAGAGTTTTGACATTCTCATTGTGTGTCCAAATAAGTTTCACATTCTTCCAGTTCTCAATATGACCTGGAAGAGCCCGAATCACATTCAGGACTTGTTCCTCTTTAGAGATAGCCCACCCAGCTGCCTTAAGATAACGAACCATAGCACTCATGGTTCATAAATGTTCAGCCATAGTACGAGTCGTATTGATCTCGTAGTTCATCCATTTAAGGTGTAAGGCACGAAGCCTTGCTGTAGATGTTTGACCAAACGTGATCTTAAGCTTGTCTCACATGTCCTTAGCAGTGGGACAATCCTGAAATTCTCCAATTAGATCGTCATGCATGAAATACAACATAGTATAACATGCGTTATGATCCTTTTTGGACCAACCTCCATAAGCCTTTAAGGATGCTTAATATTGCTCACTAGCAGTATCAATATCTTTTCCGTCTTTGTCCAATAACGAAGGCACAGTCATTATTGTGGTTAAATATTCAAGCAATTCTTGTTCATTTAGAAGATACTGAGTCTTCCTTTACCATATATCATAATTGGACCCATCCAATTTTTCAGTGGTGGACAAATCACCGATCATGGTTTTAGTTGTCATACCTACAAGTATATATAAAAATGACGTGAGGCACATTTATATTAATTAAATTATCAAAAAAATTCACAATTCACATCGTATGATCGAAAATTTTGCCAAGCTCATAATCATCTCATACAAAAAAATGAACTAGGAAGTTTTTTATAATTTAATTAAACTATTTTAATTTGACATGTCACAAAGATGTCAAAAAGAAACAGCTATTTTAATATGTAAAACTAATTTACAACTAAAACTTTATACATGTAAAACAAAATTTACATACAAAATTACATAAAACCCATTTATATAATATTATTCTAAATATAATACAAAATTACCTATAAAACACGTTTATGGAATATTTTGAATTATATTATATGAAAACACATTTATGAATTTATAACAAATTAATCTCAAATTTTCATGAAATAATAAACAAGCAAAGACTAAATTGCTACGTGCATACATAATATCATATAAAACTAATTCATATAATACTAGTAACCCTTTTTTATAACAATTTAATTATTATACACATGAAAACATACTTTAAAAAAATCATATGTCAAACAAATTAACATAACATATTCTTATAAAAATATTAAAAAGATATTTATTTTACATAAAACAAATTTATATAACTTATAATAATTCATCCTATGTAAAACACATTCACATATCATTAATGAATTAAATAAATGTAAAAATAATTTACATAAAAAAATAGACAGACCATTTAGAATTATTTCAAGTCAAATTAATTTGGCAAAAACAAATTTACTAAACTTGTAATAACTCGTTCTTTGTAAAACCCATTGACATGTCATTAATGAATTTAAAACAGTAAAGCAAAGAACCTTAGTCGTTCAGGCATTTATTGCTTTTTATTCTTGAAGTCTAAACACATTTGTCTTCATATCGAGAAGAAGACAAAACCCAAAAAGGCACAAATAAAAGGAAAAAGACAAAAAAACTGAAATAGTGTGCCCATGTGTACATCATTTGGAGAAAACCTTTAATGGGTTTCCATGAAGAAAACAAAACCTATCTCTTTTCATGATTTCAATGTACGTAAATGAGAGTCACGCAAACCGAGTTTTTGGTTTTTTTTAAACATTACAACAACGATTCACTTCGTTTGTTTTTGTTCAACGTTCAAAAACTTGGAAGAGTATGTATATTTTCTATCTTCACTCGTATTGGTTATATTCTTAAAGAACAAGAAATAAAGTTTTTCAATTTCCGTGAAACCAATTACAAAATAAAGTCAAGATGATCTCCAACTTTCATGTGTTAAAACAAAGAACACAACATAATATGCAAATCATTTGCATTTTTCAACTATAATATGAACGCAATACTGGCTCTGATACCAATGTAGAATTATATAAAGGACTAACCTTTGTGCGAAAGAGTTAGATCAATTTGCCGTTTGCTAGTCCATGTATGACGAACACCAAATGTATAGTGGCTATTAGAGTTACCGTTAAGTCACACCCCAACCTTTAAGCCTTTTGATGATTTGCTTTATGTGAGAGAGAATGATGGAGAAAAAATTATTTTTCTCTTCTTTATGATTGTGTCGAATGATGCCTTACACTTTTTCATCCGTTAAGCCTTTCCTTATATAAAAGGAACAAACAACTTATGGAAGTCATTAGTGGTCATTTAAACTGCCAACAGTGAGGTTAATACTACAAAAAAACCTGCAAACTGTTTTTTACTAGAAGTAACTAGTCAAAGATGTGAGGTATCATATTAAGTAATTTTCAATCTATCAAAGAAATAAGCATGATTCCTTAACATATGTAAGGCTACTTTAACCTTTATTCATTCATGTGGGTAGTTTGAGGTAGTAAAGAGTTACCAATATACAAAGGTAACTTAATAATTTTGGTTGTGTTTGATAAATTTACCAAATACACATATTTCTTTGTTTTGAGACATCCATATTCAGCTCTAGACATAAATTAATTATTCATTAGCCATGTTTTCAAATTATATGAAATGTTTAAAGCAATTATAAGTGATAAGGCCCTTATGTTTTTAGTCAATTTTTATAAGAGATGTTCAACTATGAAAAGTTAGTTTGAAGTTCTTCACAGCACATTACCCTAAAATTGATGGATAAATAAACAATACTAAACAAAATTCAACAAAAAGGTATGTTTAACCCTAAGGTTTATATCCGCTGACAAATTTAACCCTGTCATTTTAGGGAATACAAATTCAACCTTATCACTTGACAAATGTTAAAATTCAAAAACTGACGACAATATAACATTGTCAGTTTTCTGTTAGGTTAGCAATGACCTGGCATTGTTTCTAATATTTTAATGTCGAGGTGGGTCCTATGTAGTCATGTGGATTTAACGTGTAATGTGGGAGGGACAGGATCCTCTGTCCAATTTTATAGTGTCTTATTCTGTCCCATAAATCTCAACCATTCATTTATGCGAGACCCACGTGGGACCTATATAAATGAATGGTTGAGATTCATAGGACAGAATAAGACACCATAAAACTGGACAGAGGATCCCGACTCAATGTGGGACCCATATACTTAAATTAAAAATTTTAAATTAAATTAATATTTAAAAATGAGGGACACACTCAAATATTTCAACCTTAATTTTTCATTAACTTAACAAATTAACCTATTAACTTAACAAATAATTTAATCCTAAGAAACCACTTTTTCATGCTTGAACACTAATAAATGGGGAAGTTCGAATTGCCAAATTCCAAGTTGTCTTGCAAGGCCTCCCATTTGTAACGCTTACTAGGTTTCTTCCAGAAACGTTTGACAAGGATAATCACAATACCCATGTAAAGTCTCTCCATAAAGAGCATGAACGATATGGCTAAGTAGACATAAACCTTAAGTTTCAAGACCTGAACTATCAATGGAGCTTTAGCAAGGTCCCAAATAAGAGACAAATAACCTAAAAGATCTTCTCTGGACACCTGAAATAACCCCAGTATTATGATTTTTGGTGAGACTTCAGCCATCTTTGTTTCTCTCTATCAAAATAAAGGAAAACAGGGGATAGATAAAGGTTAATGAAGACATGCAGCAACAACAAAACAACGATAGTAATGTATCCAATATGGGTTTTGGATAATTAGAAATGTTAGGCAAAATGGTGTAATCTTTCTATAACACTTAGTGCAATATTGGACCAGACAAGAATACTTGGATAAAAGTAAAATCCAAGTTTCTTCCTCTCGTTGTACCCAGACAAGGAAAGAAATAGACAAAATCTCTTCTTTCATCGCCACAAAGCCTCTTCTCTCATGTGTAAACAGGAAGTAAAAAGCTAGAGTAGAAAATGAGGTAGAGAAAGAGATTTGCAAGTTGTTTGAGAGAGAAAAGGAGAATACCTATTATTTGTTAAGTTAATAAGGTAATTAGCAATATTTAAAAACTTGATCCGATATTAAACTGGTTAAAGAAAGAGTTTAAAGGTTTAACCAGTGTAAATAACTATAAAATCAATATATAATAAATAAGAAGTATAAATTTTGAATTACTCAATTTTTCAGTTCAGTTTGATTTATTTTAAATAATAGTAACTCCTATCATTAGTAATTAATCCATTCATTAATTAATGAATTGAGTTTAATGTTTGCCTTTTTTAATAGATATATCCTAAATATAACATGTAAAGATTTTTTTAAAAATTAAATAATTTCATTATAATTTAATATTTCTAAAGGTCTTAATTTGGTATATAAAACTTGAAATGAATTTATTTTAATGATTGTCTTTTTTAATACATATATCCTGAACATAATATGTAAAGATTAATTTTTTAAAAAAGTAAATAATTTTATTATAATTTAATATTCTTAAAGGTCTTAATTTAGTATATAAAATTTAAATTATGCCCATAATGATAGAATTTTATCATTAATTTTGTGGCCTAGCATAATAAACAATAAACATAATTTTGTACAAACCCCAATTAATTAGATGTCAAGATCTTATATGTGTCATTAGATTTGTGTTTATGGGCTTGCTATAATGGGTAGGCTTGGCCCATGTTTGAAATGCACAGGAGGCCCTACTACTAGCTAACCTTAAATATAGTCGCTCCATTGAGAACTGTATGTTTGTTTTTCAGGTACTAGTAGTTAATCTTTTGCATCTTTGTTGCTCCACTTCATAGAAAACCACAATGGACTCAATTACTCCTCAGTTTTCAGGTATTTTTCCATCCAATTCTTGAATCTAGCATGTTGCAATCGTAGGGTTAGTCTAATTGTATTGATTAATCATGACATTAATCAATAATTTCATTTTATTTATTCTTTCAATTGGCATCAGAGCCGTATTAACACTAATTGTGACTGCTAATTTTGGGTAATTTACGAGATCAGATGTTCAATTATTTGTTGGGGTTTTCATTTTTTGTTAATTAATTTTCTGTGAAATCTTTTGTTATTGTTGGTTTGTTTCGGTTTGGTGTCAAAAACACGTGGTAAGTTTGTTAAATTTTTGTTGTTTGTGTTAAAACTCAGAACTCGAAAATGCAACCCGTAAAAACGTTCCTCTTCAAAATTTTCAAATTTTTTCCAGTATCTTTTTTGTGAAATTGATTGAGGGCTTTGATAGATCGTTAAATTCTAAATCTAATGGCACCAATTTCATTGAAAACTGATCAAAATTGACCAAGTTATGGGCATTTTTCCAAATCGGGTTGCGAACTGGGTCAAACGACCCGAATTATAGGGTTTTTGAGTGAAGAAGACACAACCCGACCTAATTGACTTCTCCCACACATGCGATGGTGGCAAGTGTGGCTTGCTCCCTTGATCGTTTTATCCTAAATTTTACCTGTTTGTTCCATTTGCTCAGTTCTGATTTATTATATTTTCTGGAATTTTTTTAATAATAGAAATATTATTTTTATTTTTCCCAAATTTTAAAATTAATAAATATATAATGTGCTCTCCGAATTTTTTCTTGAAATTTTTTTTACTTATTTCTGGTATGTTTTGGGCTTGTGGGGTCTAATGTACTCTCAGTGGTAATATAGTTGTACACGAAAATTAATTTTGGATGTAGTTTATGCATATAATGTTAGATTATATGATTAATATGGTTAATTTTGTAATTGTGGTGCTAATTGAAACCTATGGGGCAATTTTGGGATGTGTTATTGGACTCTTGTCATTCATTTTGTGTAATTGTGTGCTCGCCTATTGTGAGACCAATTATTACAAAATGCTATTGTGATGTTATTGGGCATACGTTAGATACTATGTTAATGATGCTATTACCCTATCGGTTTGTCTTTATCAATGTAGTTTCTAATGCTTTGTTTAATTCATTAAATTATGTCTCTAAGTTTTCAGTATCCTATCGATTTTATCTTTAGGGAATAATTTAATGTTTTGGTGATCTGTGTTGTAATCTGGGACCCTTAGGCAGGACTGCAATTGCATGAGAACCCAACTGTGTTGTTTGCCCAATTTCACCATATGTAAATACATTTGCTAAATCTCCCTGCATTGTATCAATTTCTAGCTCTAAATTCTTTGGTTAAGCTAAATGGGACCAATTATGAGGACTGGCTTGAATCCTTGAATCTGTTTTTGGCTATTTCTAATACTGATGTTGCTCTCCTTAAGGATGAACCTGCACAACCTACTGCTGAGACTTCTGCTACAGATAAAGCTAAATATGATAAGTGGGCTTGTTCTAATAAGATTTGTCTGATGACCATCAAATACACAATGGAGAATACTATTAAAGAGAGCATCATTGAAATTGATAATGCCAAAAATTATCTCAATGTTGTTGGAGAAAAATTCTATAAGTTTGATAAGACTGAAAAGTCTAATCCCTTGTTTTTCCTGTCTAAGACCAAGTATGATGGTGTGGGTGGTGTTTGTGAGCATGTAATGAAGCTTGTGAACTGGTATAACAAGTTGAAGTTCATGAAAGTTATGCTGGGAGAGGATTATCTGATCTAGCAAGTGTTTGAATCTCTTCCGTCTGAGTTTAGTGTTCTCAGGACTACGTACCATGCTCAGAAATATGAATGGAACATTGATGAATTGATTTCCATTCTTATTCAATAGTAGCATACTATGAAAAAGGGAAAGTCCCACAGTATTCATCATACTTCTCATAAGAGTAGTGTCAAGAAGAAATTTTATAGAAACAAACAGGATAAGCCTCAATTTAAGAAGAAGGGGAATGATAAACATGCATTACCTTCTGGGCCTAGTGAGAGTTTTGGTGCTAAGCCTAAGCATGTTTTTAATGAAAACTGCAACTTTTGTCATGAACATGGGCATAGGTAGCGTGACTGTGTGAAGTTTAAGAATTGGTTGGCAAAGAAGAAAGGTATACCTCAACTCTTTGTCTGTTTTGAATCAAATTTTGTTGATGTTACTCCTAATTCATAGTGGTTAGACATTGGTGCCACTATTCATATAACGAACTCATTGTAGGAGTTCAAAAGCAGGCGGAGACCAAATAAAGGGGAGTTGATGGTCTAATTAGGAGATGGATTTAATGTTAATGTTGAGCACATAAGAGTAGTTTCCTTGAAGTTGAGTAGTGGACATGATTTGCTTTTGAAAGATAGTAGTTATGTGCCTTCTATGCTAAGGAATTTGATTTCAATTTCTGTTTTACACAATTATGGATACATTTTCCATATAATCAATGATGATGTTGTTTTGTATTATGTTTCTATTGTTATTGGTTCTGCAATTATGCATGATGGATTGTTTATGCTAATTGCTAATTCTTCTCATTTTGACCAACCACATGATAATGTTAATGCTGTTGTTGGAAAGAAACATGGGAGAGTTACTGAAAAATCTTTTATGTTATGGCATAAATGGTTAGGACATATCTCTAAGGAGAGAATTGAGAGATGATTAAGGAAACGATTTTACATGATCTGGATTTCTTTGGTTTTGACACTTGTGTTGACTGCATAAAAGGAAAATTTACAGTTAAAGTAAAAAAAGGAGAAAATGACTAGGAAGGAGGAACCGTTACAGATAATTCACACAGACATCTGTGGACCTGTTACTCCTATTTCCATGGGAGGCTATAGATACTTCATCACCTTCATTGATGATTTTTCTCGGTATAGATGTGTTGAATTGTTGCATAAGAAATTTGAATCCTTGGATGCTTTTAAATCACTGAAAGAAGTTATTGAATTGCAACTTGGGAAGAGATCAATTGTGTAAGATCTGATAGAGGTTGTGAGTATTATGGTCGGTATGATGAAATTGGTAGAAACCCTAGTCCTTTTTCTAAATAGTTGCATGATTTTGGAATTGAAGTGCAATATACCATACCTGGCACTCCTCAACAAAATGGGATTGCAGAGAGACGAAATCATACTCTCATGGACATGGTTAGGTGCATGCTTTGTCACTCCACCTTACCAGAGTTTTTGTGGGGAGACACTTTGAGGTTTGCTATTTATGTTCTTAATCATGTGCCTAGTAAATCTATACCAAAGACTCCTTTTGATCTTATATTAGGAAAGAAGTCTAGTTTGAAGCATTTCCGTGTTTGGGGGTATAAGGCTGAGGTAAGGACTTATAATCCTCAACTAAGGAAGCTTGATCCTAGAACTATTTCAGGTTACTTTATTGGTTATTGTACCGGCTCAAGAGGTTCAAGGTTCTATTGTTCCAATCACACTACTAGAGTCATTGAATTAGATCGATCTGTCTATTTTAAAGGGGACATCGAATATAATGAAAGACATGAGTCTCGTGTTATTAATTTCAGAGAGGATCGTGTTATTGTTCTTACACATTTTGTATTTCATCCTTAGGCAATTCAGTCTCCTCTGATTCATAATGATGTAGTTGATCTAGAAAATGATGTCAAAATTCCTCAACAGGTTGGCATTGATACTCAAGTCCCAGATGTGATTGTAGTTCCACCTAGGAGATCTGAAAGGATTCCTAAATCCATTAAGTCATCTAAATTTTGAGACGATTATATTTACTTGGAGGAGTATGAATTCAATTTAGTTGAAGACTCAGATCTTATTTCTTTTCAAGATGCCATTTCTTATCTTTATAGTTCACAATGTTTGGCAGCTATGGAAGATGAGTTGGCTTCTATGAATATGAATGGCATTTGAGATTTGGTGGAATTACCCAGTGGTTGTAAAATTGTTGGGTGTAAATGGGTCTTTAAGCCTAAACATGATACTAGAGGAAAGGTATAACCAGACTTGTTGCAAAGCCAGACTCGTTACAAAGGGGTATAACCAGAGGAAAGGTATAGACTATAATGAGAATTTTTTCCCCGTCTCTACTAAAGATTCATTACGTACTGTAATGGCTTTGGTTGCTCATTTTGATTTGGAACTCTATCAAATGGATGTGAAAATTGCTTTCCTCAATGGAGATTTGTATAAAGATGTATTCATGAATCAGCCTGCTGGTTTTGTTGAGAAAGGTAGGGAACACATGGTATGCAAATTGAGATAATCCATTTATGGGTTGAAACAAGCCTCCAGACAATGGTACTTAAAGTTTAACCAAATAATTTGCTCCTTTAGCTTCAAGGAAAATGTTGTTGATCAATGCATTTACTTAAAAAATAGTGAGAAAATTCATTATTTTTGTCTTATATGTTGATGAGATTCTTTTAGCCAACAATGATGTAGATTTTCTTTCTGAGACTAAACAAATATTGACAGCTCATTTTGATATGAAAGATCTTGGCGATGCTTCTTTTGTTCTGGGCATTGAAATTCATCGTGATAGATTTCATGGTATTCTTGGTTTATCTCAGAAAAGGTATATTGAAAGGATCTTGAATAGATTCAACATGAAGACTTATATTCCTTACAGTGCACCCATCCAAAAGGATAACAAACTCTCGAATAGCCAGTGTCCTCAAAATGATAAAGATAAGTCAGAGATGGAAAAGGTCCCATAAGCTTCTGCTGTTGGAAGTCTTATGTATGCTCAAGTTTGTACACGTCTTGATATTGCTTTTGTTGTTGGTGTACTTGAGAGATACTTGAGCAACCTTGGTGTGGGTCATTGGCAAGCTGTGAAAAGAGTTTTGAGGTATCTATAAGGTATTAAGATTATATGCTCACTTACTGGATGTCTAATCACCTTGAGGTGATAGGTTATTTTGATTCCGATTATGGTGGCTACCCTGATGATCACAATTCCACATCAGGATATATCTTTATACTTGTTGAAGGAGCTGCATCTTGGAAAAGTGTTAAACAAATACTTACAACAACTTCAACTATAGAGGCAGAGTATGTGGCTTGTTATGAAGCTACTCGACAGGTAATATGGTTGAGGAATTTCATTTCTGAGTTTCATCTTCTAGAAAGTGTTTCTAGACCTCTAACCATATATTGTGATAACTCTGCTATGGTGCGCTTCTCTCAAATATGCAAGAACTCCAAGCATTCGAAGCAATTTGATATAAGGTATATGTTTGTTAGAGAGAAAGTTAAGGAATATCAGACCCGTATAGAGCATATACCCACTGATCTTATGGTGGCAAACCCTCTAACCAAAGGCATAACTGTTAAGGCTTTTGTGAATCATGTAACCCTTATAGATCTATTTAAATCTTTTGATGCCTTGGATTAGTGGGAGTTTGTCTTTTATTTTATTATTCAGTCTAGAGACTTTTGTTTATAATTGTTGCTATTATTGTTATTGCCACATACTTCCTATATATACTGCACAGATACATTTAAATATTTGTAAATATATGGCATTTTGTTGGAGATATTTTGTACCTAGTCTCATTTTGTTATTCTGAGATATTTTGTTAAATCTCAGTTGGCATCTTGGGTGGATGCTTGGGCCATTTTATTTCGACTTGTATATACGAATCACCATTTTATGTGCATTTCCTTATGACACATTCTGTTTCGGTCATCGAGGTATGGGTATCTTACATATATGTTATCATTACTGCTATCGGGTCTAATTTTTATAATGTTGAGGTAATTGTAACCTCATTTTGGACTTATGATTGAGAGATTATTGGCTCTATTTTGACATCCTATTATGGCCACATATTGTTATATTAACCTAGGGATTTGTTTCTGTTATTCATTGGTGTTGGTTATGCTGTCCAAGTGGGAGAATGATAGAATTTTATCATTAATTTTGTGGCCTAGGATAATAAACAATAAACATAATTTTGTACAAACTCTGATTAATTAGATGTCAAGATCTCATAGATGTCATTGGACCCGTGTTCATGGGCTTGCTATAATGGGTAGGCTTGGCTCATGTTTGAAGTGCACAGGAAGCCCTATTGCTAGCCAACCTTAAATACAGTCGCCTCATTGAGAACTGTATGTGTGTTTTTTAGGGTTTGGAATAGCAGTAATTAATCCTCTGCATCTCTGTCGCTCTGCTTCACAGAAAACCACAACGGACTCAATTGCTCCTTAATTTCCAGGTATTTGTCAATCCAATTCTTGAATCTAATATGTTGCAATCATAGGGTTAGTCTAATTGTATTGATTAATCATGACATTAATCAATAATTTCGTTTTATTTGTTCTTTCATATAACTCATGTATTAAATTTTATACAATGTCATCTTGTTGTTATATATATATTAACCATTCATTTTTTTAGCTATTAGTTTCGGATCTCTTTGAAAAGAAATAGTGGTCAAAGTCCTACTGTCTTTAGCAAATCTTAGCAAATCCTATAAGATGTATAAAGTTATCTTATTACTATATGCCCCAACTTTTAAGAATAACTTCATTGTTTTGTTACTGTATTAACTTTCAAGAACAACTCCCAAGAACAATTGTAGACAGCTGTTTTCTTCTTCCTTTTGCTCACTGATTTCTTTTATAACTATTTTTGCCCTTTTGCTTCATCTGTCTACTATACCCTCTCAATCTCTATCATTATCGTATGCATAGTCTAAATTAAGATCTCACTATGCTAATATTATGTTGTTTTCATTTCCTTTTGAGTTGTGCAAAATGATGCTTTAACCATTGTCCTTAGTTGTTGTTGAGTTTGTGCTTTACTTGATTCTCTTAACCTAAGTGCCTCATTGTATGATTAAAAGTGGGTTTATTTTGATTTTGGGAGTAGGAGTTGGAGATAATACATACATACGTAGAGAAAGGTAGAAGAAGAACTTGATGCCTTTGGTGATGTGTGAATGGATGGCTCTCTTTCTCTCTCCTTTTCTTCTTTCTCTCTTTCATCATACATCAAAGTAAATGCTTCTTCTTTCCTTTAATAAGGTTTGTTTAACTTCAAATTCTTCCTTTTGTTCGTCCAGCTTTGATTTTCTCTCTTTATTTTATCTAAAACAGGGCTTTTGTCTAAGCGTCTACTCTTACTCTTCTTCTTTTTAGTAAGACAGTTAACGGTTTGGAATAAACCAGACAGTTTTTATTAAGAACAGTCAAAAGTAAAAATCAAACCAAAAACCAGTTTATTTCATGTTTAGCCCGGTCGAGCAGCCTAATTCGATTTGATTTTTACATCATTGCATTATAGAATATATTAAAATTTGAACTAATTTTATGATACATAAAAAGGAGAATGTCCCATTAAAAATGTACAACCATTATAATTCTCCTTAGTTTTAGTTTAATTATAAAAAGAAAAAATTAAAAAGTCCAACATTTATTATATACTTATTATGTTATATTATTAAACCATGATTATGTTACACTAGTAAAGTGATAGATTGGTAGATATTTTTAGTAAGTGATTTATATAATTTGTGATTTATTTATTTGTTTAAGTTTCTAACTCTTGTTAGTCACTTGAAGGAGATAATTGTTAAAAAATAATTATTTTTAAATTTTAACATTGATGAAACATGAAATAAAAAAAAATTAAAAAGTGTAGTTTGAGTTTAATTGCTCCTCTCTCTTTACGCCTAAAAGATTATCTTTTATTAAATCATGAAACGATATGATATAAGAGAGAGAGATATAACAAAGACAAATTTATCAAAATTTTATTTTGATTATAATTTTTTTAAAAATTGATATATCTTCAATGTGAATTTTAAAAATTTTACATATACTACTAGTTTTAAGTAATATTTTAAAAACCGGACCGGATATCAAACCGGTCAAAAGAAAGGTTTAAGGTTTAAAGATACAACTGATACTAAACCGCTATAAAAGTTGTATATAATTAATAAGAAATATAAAATTTTAATTAATCAAATTTTTAGTTCAGTCTAATTTATTTTAAATAATAATAACTCTTATCTTTAAAATGGATCCATTTATTAATTAATTAATTGATTTTAATGTTTGCCCTTTTTAATAGATATATCTTGAACATAACATGTCAAGATTAATTTTTTAAAGAAATAAATAGTTTCATTATAAATTAATATTTCTAAAGGTATTACTTTGGTATATAAAATTTAAAATGAATTGATTTTAATGTTTGCTTTTTTTAATAGATATATCCTAAAGATAGCATGTAAAGATCAATTTTTTTGAAAAAAATAATTTTATTATAATTTAATATGCATAACTTAACATTCCTAAAGGTCTTAATTTGTTATATTATAAATTTTAAAATGTAGATACGTACATGTGTAGAGAAAATGGTATTTTGGAGTTTAAGTTGGAGATAATACGTACGTGTGTAGAGAAAGGTAGAAGAAGAACTTGATGCCTTTGGTGATGTGTGAATGGGTGGTGCTCTTTCTCTACCTTTTTCTTCTTTCTCTCTTTCATCATACATCAAACTAAATGCTTCTTTTTCTTAATAAAGTTTGTTTAACTTCAAATTCTTTCTTTTGTTCATCCAACTTTGATTTTCTCTCTTGATTTTTATCTAAAATGGTATTATTGTCTAAGCGTCTACTTTTGCTCTCCTTCTTCTTCGTAAGACGATTAATAGTTCCAAAATTGGCCGGTTTATTATTTAACGACCAGTTTTTGTTGACAACGGTCAAAAATAAAAATCAAACCGGAAACCAATCCAATTTGTGTTTAACTTGATCGAACCGATGGGCCTGGTTTGGTTTTTACATCGTTGGTATTTAGTTAATTTAATTTGTTTCATTAACAAAAATTAAAATTAAATTATTTGAGTGGGTCCTATATTTTTTAATATTAGTTAAATTTAAATTTTATAATTTAAGTATATGGATCTCATACTGTCATGTCAGATCTACGTGGCAGCATTCGACTCATTTTAATATTAAAATATTATAAACAACTGTCAGGTCATTGTTGACTTAGTAAAAAACTGACGGGTCATATTGTCATCAATTTCTTTGTTAATTTAAGGTTGAATTGTAACATTTGTCAAACGATAGGGTTTAATTTGTACTTTTTAAAATGTTATGGAAATTTATCGACAAATGTAAACCTTAGGGTTAAATATGTCCTCTTTCCCAACAAAGTTCTAAAAACATTTCTTAGATGCTTAAGCATTGAGAATCCTTATAAGTAAGATGAATGGGATCTCTTTGACGGAATAATAATTCAACACTAACTATCATACATCCATTAATTCATTCTATATGAATATCAACCTTCTATTCATGTCCCTTATATAGTAGGAGACTCAAAAATTTTATCTATTGATTAGGCTTTGAGAAACAACTTTAAAGTTGTCTAAATTCTATCTGAAATGAGCTTACCATTGAATGCAATAATAAGATGATAAAAAGCAATTTTTGGCAGGGGACTAAGGGATGTTCAAGTTAAAAGTCCTACAACACAACACTCATTATAGAAATGGATTAATCACAAACTTTCTCCACTATATTATAGTCTTTAAAAGATCTCAAAAAAAAGATTGGCAAGATAGCTTACACACTATTTTTATCCCAAAAACAATCATACACCCTGTATTTCACTTATCTCAACTCAAAAAATTCATTTTGATCGATGATCTCTTTAGAACTTCCAGTTAGTATAGTTATCACATAGCATATTCCACTTGCTATTTTGGGGAAAAGAATGGTCAAAAGCCACAATAAATCGACAATACAATACCTAGTCCATCAATCAAATGGTTCCATTGAAAATGCAACGTGGGACTATGAACTCGAGTTGCAGAGGAGGTTCATTAGTCCGATCTTTTGTAGGAGCTACCCGTAATAACGAACTTTCAAAATGAATCTGTTTATCATAAAGAGATTC
>JANIIA010493500.1:0-15085 GCA_027478495.1 Erythroxylum alaternifolium | reverse complement strand
CGGCTACTAAATGCAAGACCAGAAGGGCCACCACATCTGAGAATTACATGTATCCACCAACAGAAGGAGGTCTTGGAGCAAATGGCTATTCGATTGACAGAAGAAGCTGCGGAGTTGAACATCCCATTCCAGTTCACTCCTGTAGTGAGTAAATTGGAGAATCTTGATCGTGAAAGTTTGCGTGTTAAAAGCTTTGAAGCTCTAGCTGTCATTTCTGTGCTCAAGCTTCATGCACTCTTGGCAAGCGACAACGACATGTTTAACATGAAATCAACATCTGCAACAAGTTTCCAAGGTTCTAAACCCACCAAGATGAATCCAAACCATCGAAGTTTAGGTGATTGGTTGAAGAAAGATAAGTTTCATCTTTACAACCCAAGTCCTGATTCAGCTTTATCACCATTATCTCTACCTCCTTCTCCAAAGCTGGACACATTTCTGACTGCAATTCGGGGTCTTTCTCCAAAGTTGATGGTTATAGCTGAGCAGGAATCAGATCATAATGGATTTACTTTAATGGAGAGGGTCAACGAAGCATTGAACTTTTATGCTGCACTTTTTGACTGCATGGAGTCTACAGTGTCAAGAACATCTGTAGAGCGACAGAAAGTTGAGAAGATACTATTTGGAGAAGAGATTAAGAACATAATTGCATGTGAGGGAAATGACAGAAAGGAGAGACATGAGAAGTTGGAGAAATGGATTCTGAGGCTTGAGTTGGCTGGATTTGGGAAGCTTCCTCTGAGTTTCCATGGTATGTTTCAAGCTAACAGGATTCTGCAGAGCAACGGATATGATGGTTACAATGTCAAAGAAGAGAATGGATGCGTGTTCATTTGCCGGAAAAAGAGACCCCTTTTCTCTGTTTCAGCATGGAGATTTCGGAGGTTCGATTAAGAGATCATCAATGGTGTGAGGTTTGTGCTTTGTTTTCTTTTTGAACTTTTTTCCCATTTCGCCGTAAAAAGATGTTAATGTTAGCTTTAAGCTAGAATTGCATAGTGTTTCACTGAAACGAGGTAGTGTAAAACATAACACAGACCTTATTACGTACTTAGGATCGATCGTGAAAGGATTAAAAACGAAGAAATGCGAAATATCTAATTTCAGTTTCATCCCATTTTTTGAAGCTGATTTAGGCTGCCAAACGAGCTCGAATCTTCCGGGACTTTGATAGGAAATGTTCACTGGCACATGGAATAGGCCTTTCTGCATTTTTCTCAAAACATGAGCCCTCTTAACGGGTCAGAGGTCTGAATGCTCGTGAATGATATGAGTAACTGTAGAAGACCATAACCTATTTATATAACTTCCATATCGGACTTTCCCATCACAAGACCGATATAAACCAGGTACATACTAAAAGGGACTCATTTTTTTCCCGAACTTTGACCCATTAATCTAAATTATTTATTGGGCCACTGTATTACCCTTATCTGGATCAAATTGCGTAATTCAACCGGTAATTTATTGAAAACCCAAAATTACAATTAATAACTGTCCATTATATAGGAAAATCACAAAATTGCCACTGAGGGCAAAATTATCTTTCTATCTCTCTCTTGGACAATTATTAATTGCAGTTTCAATCAAGTTTAAAACAGTTTTAAAAACTCGGTTAAATTACGCTACTCTAATGGTACCAAAAGTTTTAAAAAACATTTGATCCAAAGGTAATGAAAGTCCTGCAAGGCTTTTGATATCAAAAAATGTCAGACACATGTGTCATGTGTGACACAGGTCCAATACAATCACAAATACTTAATACGTCACTAACATGAATGGGAAAATGGAGTATGGCAGACTACAATGATACCTTTATCATCTAATATGTATCATCTTCGTCTATAGGTCTCGATTTCTCTAACTTGATGCTAAACTGCAGCAAAGAAATCTCGTTTTCTCTCATCGAATGCTAAACAACATCAGAGAAAATTTGTTTCCTCTCACCAGATGCTAAACAGCATTAGAGAAACCTTTATGTTCTCCAACCGAATGCTAAACAGCATTAGAGAACCTTTATAGGATTAAAAACTTATATCCCTCTATGTCATATAAAACTTTAAGGATGTCTATATAAACTTTATACCTAGCCAAGATACTCTTCAATTCAGCATGGAAATTTGATCATTGACATCATAAGATAAATTAGACAATTCTGATAGACAAAGTTATAGCCAAAGGTGACGCACTCATTAACCAATCTTTTCTTACTTTGTCGGTAACTCCGAGAAACGCCCTGACAAGTTACTTCCCTAATCTAAAGACAACCCCTGGGAAACGCCCTGACAAGATTAATCTCTAGTTGCATTAAGAATGAAAAAGACCCTTGTCCTAACCAATAAATTCAGAAACGTCGTAATTTATTTAGTCAGATTTTACCACCAACATACATCGTTCGCCAGATAAAACCAATTCGCTACTTTGATAGAATAATATCCACGACAATACTATCATATTCAGTAATTTATCACTTAATCAATCACACAACTCGTGAAATTACATAATAAATTAAGCAATAATAAATCTAGTTCAAGCACAAGAATTAAGAAAATATATGAATTGCATAAACAAATAAAAACATAGTCTCACAAATCATCCATGGCTGAATATCCAAGCACACTGACTAGAAAAGGGTTTAGTTGTTCATAGCTAATCTAAGAACACAAAAAAATAACATGAAAACTGAAATAACAATGGTAGCTGGCTGCTAACTACCGAAAAATAGAGAAAGAAGAGAGGACGTTCAAAAGTTAAAGCTAAAGTTGTCAGAGAGCAAAAAAGGGTAAAAAGTTCTCCCGATTTCCTTATGCCATAAGGAATTTATAGCCTCCAATTCGTAACCCTAGCCACAATTGGTAAAAGTTTCCTAGTTAGTCTTCAATTTGGACTTTTCATTATGGCTTCCCAAGTGGTGTCCGGCGTCTTCAACAAAGATCCAACCCAAAATAGATGACGATTGGGCTTTAAAACTCGTCCATAAATTTAGCCCAGTTTTTGCCTAATACGACATGGACATGTCGTATCTGTTTCTAGTACGTAACTTCTCCAAAACAGCCCAAATCTACTGCATTACGATTTCAATCCCCATTTTGGTCTCCTGCATACGTAACAAACATAAAAGCACACAAAAATACACAAATAATAAACAAATACATGCAAAGTGAATGCAAACTATCCTATAAACTATGCATGAAATGCAACCTATCACTTCTATCAGTATTCAATTGTAAAAGCATTAATTGAATAAATATTAGACTATAACGTCTCAACATCTTCATCTTGTATGACTTTGAAATAATTACAAAGTTAAATCATACGCTTATATTAAAATTTGTTTTTAAAATTACGATTTCATATTTAATATATTAATTTTTGGATACAAGGACAATTTATCAACATATATAGGAAATCATAATACAAAAGGAGATTAGGAGCAACAATTTTTTTCTCCATTATAGGATAGAGGCAGTGCCAGCCCTGGGCAGGGGCAGGCAGGGCACCTGCCTAGGGCCCACCACAAAAAAGGGCCCCTATGCCTATTGCCAAGTTTCAACTTTTGGGTCATTAAATGTTGAGATTGTAGAGAAAGTTGGTAACTCATGTAGCAAATTCCAAGTGGCAACAACGTTGATAAATGCATAATAAAAGCTGATCAGAATGGTCTGTCTTGAGCAAAGAACCTGCCTCATTTTACAACGATAATAGCATTTAATGTAAAGAACGTTGATGGACATTTAACGTGGAAAACGTTAAGGACGTTGCAGCTTCCATATTTGATCAAGTTAACGTTAACTTGATAATTATAAATAGTTTTGAAGTACTTAGTTTTATTTTACCTTCTAATTCTTTATTTTTATCAACATATGTATTTAAGGTAGTCCAACTCGAAAATTAGCAGCGAAAAGCTTTCACGATTCTGTCTTTTGAGTTTTGAGTATAATTTAAAGGTAAAGTTTCTAATTTTTAATGCATTTTTAGATTATTAAATATTTGAATATGTTATAATTAATTTGTAATTTGTCATTAACGTGGACATTATATGTTTGTATATTGTTGATTTATTGGGACCCCTTTTTTTTATTTCACCCGGGGCCTATAAAACGATAGGAACGGCCCTAGATAGAGGGTAGTGAAATCTTAAGGACCCACAAGAGTCAAATAAACCAGTAGGCTTCAATCCAATAGATCGCAAGTGACATACAACAATGTAAATGGTCATGTATTATTTTAGTCATGATACTGATACATGGGTAAGTTTATTTGATAAGGAATATATATAAGCAACAACGTGTGAACTTTAATTTTTATTAGTTGCTCATCTTGATAATAAATGGGTCACAGACAAGTGGAACTCTTCCAAACATATTTTGAGAAACAACATTTTATGATTAAAGATGTGTTATAGAAAATTAAAGAGAATTTCAAACCGTACAAATTAAGCTTATACTGAATTTAACTCAAACTCAAATCACATTTCAGAAGGCATCACATTTTTGTTTTAAATTCCAAAATTTGTTTATCCTTCGAGAAATGAAGCTAATTTCTCCCGAGTCTTCCGCGTCTTAATCTCGTTGGATCACATGGGTGGTGCTTTACAGCTATTTCCCTTTTTTCATTTGTCTGTGTATTAAAATCTTCTTGTCAGCTCGCTTCCTGTCTCTTCTGTTCTTTGTTAAAAATTGGCAAGTAGTGAAGTTACATATTACAACATAGGCAAATCAATAGAAAAACTAGTTCTTTTATTTCTCCTGAACTTGCATACTGACATATATAACAATTTACCTCATAATTTATTATACGTGACACTTTGATGGACATATAGCTATCAGTTTAGTCTATTGAAAACTTCCTATTTATTTACTGGCAATCAGAACATCTAGATGATTGCTTATTCCCATTTTTTCTCCATTTGTTATCTTTATTCTTGTTTACTCTACTGCTGGTATTTGCTTGTGGGAATACATATGACTGAATCCTTTTTATTAGTATGTATGATGTAAATATATGTATATATACTGTTCTAACGAAAACAGGTGTTAGGGTTAGGGCGTTATCAAATCTTATAAGCCCACCAAGCTTTTGCAGGCGCAAGATCATTACGACACTGCATTGCGGATGGATGCTCCACCATGTTCCTGTGAAAGCTCCGGGTTGTTGGGGCTATTCGAAACAAGGACCATGGGGATAGCCTGTAAGCTCTGATACTACTTTTCTAACAAAAACACTTGTTAGGGTTAGAGCGTTATCAAATCTTTTAAGCCTTGCTAACGAAAACACGTGTTAGGGTTAGGGCGGAATCAAATCTTATAAATCCACCACGCTTCTGCTGGCGCAAGATCATTACGACACCACAGGCTATGGCTTTATCTCCCTATAGTTCCGGGAAAGCTACCGGGTTGTTGGTGCTATTCGAAACTAGAACCATGAGGATGACCTGTAAGCTCTGATACCACTTTGCTAATGAAAACACGTGTTAGGGTTAGGAGGGAATCAAATCTTATAAATCCAGCAGAAAATCATAAACAATGGAGTAATAACATCAAATGGAAATTGTATAACGCTACAACCAGTAAAAACAAAGACGTCGGAAAGATAAGACAATATGAATATAATTTAATGATCATCAATCATATTCAGCAGAATAATAAACAAAATCTAAAACGCAATCTTGACGACACATCTAGATTAATTTGTTGAAATGGAAGATCACTTTATTGAACAAATAGGTGAAGGTATCTATATAACAAAATTTGAATATAATTGAAAAATTAAACAAATTTATAAAAAGAGACAAAAATGGATAGATTGTTTCAGCTCTGTTTATATAGTGTTATATCAATCTTCTTTCATTATTATGTTACTTTAATAATCTTTTATCTGCTCTGTTGTGTCAATTGTTTACCTTCGTTTCAATTATCTGATTATTTACAGTCTTGTTAGATGTATGGATTTAAATCTCTTTTATTTCAGTTCCTTTTAGACAAAATATTTGATTCTGATATAAATTATCATAATCTAGAATAATATGTCTAGAGATTCATATCATATTTATTACTGCTCTATCTGTCAAACCTCTAATTGTTGCGTTTGTCAACAATTAGAAAAATAGATAGAAGATTTAGAATATATGAAGCATTTTCATTTTATAAAAATTTTCAAATTAGAAAGACAGTATAATTATCTTAGAACTATGATTTCTGAACTTAGCACTTTGCAACCAATAATAGAAGAATTAACACTAGAAAAACAATTTCATCAATTATATGCAAGAGATTTAGTTATTATGGAAAAGGAATTATCTGACCATCAACAAAACCCTTGGCATAGATGACTACGAATTCAGATATTTTAGATATAGACAATTTAGAGTTACATGAAGCAGATGAAATATTTCATGTAGATTCATTAATTTCTAATGAAAAAATTCAACAAATAGCTAAAACTCAATTAAATTTAAAAGAAGGACAAGATATTCAAAAAACTTCTATTTTTAATAGAATAATTAATCGAAAACATATTATATATTTTGGAAAAATTATTCATGAGACTCCTATCAAAATAGAACAATGTGATGGACATATTCGAATCAATTTAATTAATCAAGAACAAATTTTTAAACATTTACAAAAAATTGCTCCAGAAAAAAGAGTAAAACTAGGATATATTCATTTATCAACCATTCAGATACTTTTAAAATCTACATTCCAAGAAGGAATAGATTCACTTGTACGTATGGCTATTTTAGATGAACGAATGACAAATTTAAATAATCAAATTATCGGTATTATGAATGGTAATTTAGCTTATGGGAAAATTAAATTTAATACACGATTAAAATTAGGATTACCTTTAAAATCAAAAGATTTAGAAGAAACATTAACAATTGCATACAAATTTTATAATCAAAATTTAATGACACCAGGACAATATCCTTTTTCTCTTACCTATCAAATTAGTTATGCTCTTACAAATTCCCATCATAGTATAGAATTTAAAAATACAGATAAAATATATATAGATCAACTATTTAGTGATGTAGCAAAAGTAAGAACAAATTTTCAAACAAAAATTAGAACTTTACCCCCTATTTAGTATCCTATCAATTCGAGACATTCTTTTTTTGATACTTTATCCACCACAAATCCAGCATCAATCTTTAGAAGAACTCAGTCTTCTAGGTCAGATAGATATTTAGGAAAGGATAAAGATGAAGAATCCTATATAGCCATTACTGATCCAACTATCTTTCATTCTTCTTTAGATACTTCTAAAAAATTAGATATAGTACAAGCCCAGCTTTTTGATTTAACAACCTATTTGAAACAAACATTATGAGTATTAGTCAAGAAATACATGAGCTAAAAGAACATTCTAAACAATTAGAATATCAGCTTCAAAATATAAATCAAAAACAAATAAAATTAATTAATCTAGTGAATGATTTAATAGCCGAAATAAAAGAACAAAATCAAAAAATGCAAAAATTGGAAGAAAAAATAGAAATGGCGTGTCACACACCCATGACATCAAGTCAAAAGGTTACGAGTGTGACTCATACCCGTGACATCGAAGAACAAAAAGTGTCACGGTGATAACTTGTAAGTCACACCGCTGACATATCTCATAAGTAATTTTCTTATTAAATATTATAAAAAATTTATTCGGTTTATTTATAATAATTAGTTATTATATGTTTTTAGCAATTTAGATTATTAAATAATTGTTAATAATATACTATATTATTAAAGTTATAGTAGTGTAATTACAAAATTAGAATAAAAAATGTTCTAAATTAAATTAACTAGTTTTTCTTCATTCTAATATTAATTTTATGAAACAAAAACATATAAAAATTAAAACAATTTCAAAACTTGTGCATCTTTTAAATTTTAAAAACTAAAACATGGTGCATCTTTTTAATATAAGTTTTTTTATAAATTTAATAAGACCATTATTATAATCTATTTTTAAAAAATATAAATTAAATTTATATTTCAACAAAATTTTTATTTATTAATATTAAAATTAATAACAAATTAAATTATAATTATATTATTTATTATAAATAAATTAAACTTATTTAAGCTGCATGTCACAAATCACCCTCGTGCTTGTGCATGAGGTTACTTGTGCACGAGGGTGACGCATCACTTTGTTATGAGGGTGCCTGTCACCCTTGTGCACAAGCATGAGGGTGACGCGCACGCTCATGTTTGCGCACGAGAGTTAGAGTTTGATGCCGGTAACCCTGGTAAACAACCACGAGAGTGATATTTAATTTTCATATTAATAGATCAATTAATTGACAATATACCAATAATCATTTGTAATAATTGTATTACTTAATTAGATTGTGCTGTGTATTCTTTAAAATATATTTAAATAGTAAATTTTAAAACTATTACATTTTTTAAATTTTACATTTTTATGAATTTAATCGTACCATTATTATAATTTATTTTATTTTTTTAAGTAGAAACTAAATTTAAAATCAATCAAATATTTATTAAACCTATAAATGTATACGCGTACATTCTTAAATCACACCTGCAAATTCACTGATGCAATTTTTATAATAACAAATTAAATTATAATTATATTATTTATTATAAATAAATTAAAATCACAGCATGACATCTGAATTTATGCCATTATTATAAATTATTATTATTTTTAAAGTAATAACTAAATTCATATTTGAAAAAATTTTTATTTATTATTCTTAAAATTAATAAGAAATTAAATGATAATTATGATAAGTAAATTAACCCTCATGCTTGTGCACAACAGTCAGAGTTTGACCGGCTAACCTCCTGCACAAGCATGAGGGTGTGACACGTCATTTTGGTATGAGGGTGCCTGTCACTCTCGTGCACAAGCATGAGGGTGACACGCACCCTTATGCTTGTGCAAGAGAGTGAGATTTGGTGTCGGTCACCCTCGTGCATAAGCACAACGATGGCAAATAATTTTCATATTAATAAATCAATTAATTGATAATATACCAATAATCATTGTAATAATTGTATTAGTTAATTAGGTTGTGCTATGCATTCTTTAAAATATATTTAAATAGTAAATTTAAAAACTACTACTGCATTTTAATTTTAAATTTTGATGAATTTAATCATACCATCATTATAATTTAATTTATTTTTTATTTAAGTAGAAATTAAATTTAAAATTAATCAAATATTTATTAAACCTATAAAGTCAGGGTGACACTTTTAAGTATTGAAATTGTCTACTTAATCAAGTAACTATAATTTAATTAATCAAAGAAGCTATTATATACTAATGAGAATAATGAAATACTGCATACTTTTAATTTAAAATTTAATCATACCATCATCATAATTTATTATTTGTTTTCTTTCTTTTCACAATAATCAACAACCACATTTAACATTAACTACTGCTTTTTGTAACTTTTGTTTATCTGCAAACTATGAAAATCATAATAGCTAAAAAGAAACCCTCATTTTGTTTATGATGCTACAGTTCTAATGAACTCTTTATCTCAAAAATCAGCACAGGCCAACAAGATTTACAATTTAAATTGCCTATTCCAACTACCATGACAGAATTTATAGCTTATGAAGAAGATGGAGATGGCACGTGGAATCCCTGCATCTTCCAGGCCTTGTGCATTTTCTTTTCCAGCTTTCGCTGTTAACGAGCGATCAATTCCATCTGTTCATCCATCTTATTAAGTCTCTCTTCTGTCTTTTTGTAATTGTCAACCATCTCATTAAGTTTATAATCTGTCTTCCTGTAAGTGTCACCCAACAATGCATATACTTTTTCCCAATCCTTTGGCCCGTATTCTTCCTCACTTGATATGTACAAACCTAAATCAGATGGAACACTACAACCCTCCCCTGAGAACCTGGCCTTCACTCTAGTACGTGTCCAATGATCTCGAAGCTCCATCTTATCATGACACAATATTTTGGTGCGTCTTAAATATGACACATCAAAATACTCGCGACAAACAGAGGTTAGTTCACTAACATCAATCTGAAAATGTTCAGCCAAAACAGTAGCTACATAACCCATTCCTATGGCTTTTTTCTTCTTTGTCACAATTTGAATGAGAGATTGCGAGAAAAGAGAGAACATATTAGGTTTAATCATTTCATCTATACAAAATAATAAGAACAATTCCTTAAAAGAACACTTATTGCTCTGAGTTTTCCCGAACATAGTATGACACATGAATTTATGCAGCAGTAGCCGATCAGCATACGCAATGTGAGAGTTGGCTGCATTGTGAGGATTAAACTCATAAAAACCAGTTAAAAACTTCCAATAAATTGTAGTTTAGAAGTCCTGATGACAATCTTCTACCTCTAATATAGAAAAATCAAAAAGTTCGCGTAACAACTTCTCATCCAAACTGCACAGCTGACCTTGTAGTCTAAACCAAAATCTCCTAGGTTTACTTGATTCAAACTTCAAGGAAGTAAAGAACCCTAGTGTAAGTTCAGGAAAAATGGGATAATCTATCTCAACAAATTGTCCCCAACCGCCTCTATTAGCCAATATCATCACTTTATCTTTCAATCCAATATCTTCTAACACTTCAAATTTAAAATATCGTGGCACGAGAATCAGTCTACTTTTGAGAGAGGCATACCTCAACCCTTCTTCCGCCATGTAAATAGGAAAAGGAGTGTCATAATCGGCTGCAATATTAATAACCATTTCATCTCTCAGCTCGGCTTCAATTTGCAGTGCACTTTTCTTCGATCTTTGAGGCATAATAGCGTAAAGGCCTGCAAAAATACCCAAACAAATATGACAAATTTAAAAACCCTAAAAGATAAGAACCTGCAAAAATGCAAGAATATGGAAAAAACAAAAACACAAATAACAAAATTGTCAACAAATATCAAAGTTTTAATGAAAAATTAAAACTTACTTGAGAGATTTTCTGAAAAATTTAAATGAAATTAGCGACTATGAAAGGATGAACTACCGACTGTGGAAGGAGGGTTCAGCAAGAGAAAAGTAGCAAAAGAGGCGCGTAGAAACCCTTTATTCAATTTGCGCCACTATAACTAATAATAATTACATAATTAATAATTATTTAATCATAAAATTAATAATTAAATAATTAACAATTATTATTATTGCTAAAAATATCAAACAAAATTTAAAATTTTTCATGTCACAGGTGTGACTAATGAAGTCACACCTGTGACGTTGATGAGAAAGATCGCGAGCGTGCCTTGTAAGTCACGCCCGTGACCTATAACAAGAAAAATAATGCGAATTACTTCTAAATATTATTAAATTATTTTAATTTTTTTATTATTATATGGTTTATATGAGTGATAATTTTTTTTGAATTTATTTCAATATATATTAATTGATTTCATATGATTAATAATTATCATAATATTATCGATTAATTTTTTGAATTTATTTCAATATATACTGATAGATTTCATATGATTAATAATTATCATAATATGATCAATTAAATGTTAATCCGTCCTATTTAAAAATATGATAAAGATTACTTATCACAACCTAATTAATGGAATTATTATTAATGATTATATTATTTGATTTATTAATGATAAAGTTATAAATTTTTTTAACCGTTTGCTACAAGTGAAGTTTTTTCTCAAAGTTATGATTATTTGACTTATTACTTATTTTTTACCAGTCTACTATTCTTAATATTACATCTTTATTATTAATAAACAAATTTCGACAAAGTCACACTCGTTACTAATCAAAAATTTTCCCAGCACTCACCAATCATAGCTCATCATGTTAGAACCTGATCATGTTACAATCCATGACTGATCATGTTAACCTATTATTATTAATGATTCTAATAATTATCAATATATTATTAATTACTTTATTTATTAAAAGATAGTTACTGATTGAATAGTCAATATCATTATTTACCTGATATTCCATTTGCAGCAATATACTAATCTTAATATTACGTCTTTATTATTGATAAATACAATTTAAGAAAGTCACACCCGTTACCAATCAAAAATTTTCACAGTACTCACGAATCACACCTGATCATACTAAAACTTCATCATGTTAAAATCCATGATTGATCCTGTTAACCTATCAACCAACATAAAAATTCAACAAAGCTTCAACAAAAACATTAACACTGCATAAACATCAAAAGCCACAATTGTACTATTCAAATGTCAAAATTTTCTACATTAAGAGTGGACATTCACAATGCATGTATAAGTGTTGTTTTTCCTTCTTCTTGAATGAGGAATAATTAATATTAATACATAATAATGTTATTAAACATATTCAGTATATAATGAAGAATAATTAATATTAATACATACTATTTAAATATATTATCAAGAATACTTATCACAATCTAATTAATTAATCCAAGCATTATTAATGATTATTAGTATACTATTAATTATTTGAATAGTTAATATTACTATATTTAAATGTTATAATGATTATTAACTATCATTAATTATTATACAATTTACATACATATATAAGTACTTAATCACTGGAAAAAATTTAAATTGTAATTTATATATAATTTACTAATTAGATTATAATTAATTGATTTAAATAGATGTATACGATTGTTGTTAATTTTAATATTACATCTTTATTATTAATAAATAAACTTTAACAAAATCACACCCATCACTAATGAAAATTTTCTTCCTTGATTGATTATGCCAACCTATTAACTGACATAAAAATTCAACACAAACTTCAACAACAAAAACATTAAGACTTCATAAACATCAAAACCCACAATAAAGCACACTTGTGACTAATCATGTTGGCCTATCAACTAACATAAAAATTCAACAAAACCGTCAACAACAAAAACATTAACATTATATAAACATCGAGACCTACAATTATAGTAAGGTAAAACTATTCAACAATCCAAATTTACTACGTTAGAAATAAACATTCACAGTATATGTATAAGTGTTGTTTTTTCTTCTTCTTAACAATGACACACCATACGTATCTTTTTTTTTCCTCATCTTCTTCTTCTTGAGGCCATCTTCTTTATCAACAATTACATTAAGAACATTCAAGTCCGTTTCGGCCCTCAAATTTTGTCTCCTCTTTCTTCTTCCAATTTTGTCTTCTCTTTCTTCTTCTTTTTTCTTCGCAAGAACATTGTTAAAGAGAATTAATAATATTCAGTAATCAACAACTACATTGAATTAAGATAAGATAAACAACTACAATCATTAAAAGTATTCAACCATAAAAGCACAAACACAGAAAAAAAAGTTATAACAACATATTATTTTTTCATTTAATGATTAAAGATTTTAAATGATCACTTTCACAAACACAACCTAAGATTTTAAAACTCATAATAATTCGTGAACAAATTATTACTCATATGCATAACCATTATCCATAAATACATTAACTAAAAAACCATTAATAAGTGTGATAGACACTCACTCAATTCTCCCCTTTTCAACCACTCAAAGGTCAAAAGCATTCACTCATTTTCCTTTTCATGTTAAACATCAACCATAAGCTTGCTAGCTGATCCAATCTTGACTGCTATATATCTTACACAGACATTAATCTGAAGGTCTTAATTTTGGTTGTAATGAAGCTTTGGTTAAGGTATGGAAAAGATAAAATTTAGCTTAAAACCAAAGGACTAATTGAGCATTTAAAATGATACGTACTAATAAAATATAAAACACAATTTTCTCTTTTCAAGAATCTCCTTTACTTTTAAAACCCTTTTCCCTCTTTCTGTTTTTCTTTCTTCCCTTTTTCTTTTTATCCTACCATTTTCTACTTCCTTTTTTTTCACTTTTTTCTTTCTTCTTCAGTTGATATGATTTGCTTTTTTTCGAAATGTAGACCAGCATATATCCCTCTTTTTTTCCCCCTTTTCTTTCTCTTCTTGATTGATATCATTTATTTTTTTCCCAATGTGCAACAACATATATACTTTTTAAATGCTCAATTTGCCCTTATGGCAGGTATAATCAAAAGAGATAAACAATAAAAGACAAAGTTCACATTTTAGGTTTTAACCAAAAAAAGGTCCCATGCAAGCTCAAAGGAGTTCACTAAAGATAATAACATGGTGGCTTTTAAAGCTTAAAGGTTATATCCCAAATTCCTTCATCATTTTAGTATCAGCATAAGATTGTGTAATCTTGACTAGTATTCGTAAGCAAGTTCTAGATTTTTTTAACATGAAAGAATACTCTCAACAACGAATACTTTTAATTGGTCTCAAACCCTTACCGGAGGAAAGTGTCATTCATTTATCACAATAAGCTAATAGCCATTCAATTGAAATCTGGATCAATCAACTCAACATGCAAATATATTTATTCACTTATATTATGCATTCATAACCCCGCTTAAGTTTAATCAATAATCACACATCTTTAACTATTAAACAAAAAAATAAACATGATACGTACAACAATGATGGTCAACATCACAGGAAATTAAATAAAAGATCTAACATGCAAACAACACTAATTAAGCCAAATAATGAAATAAAACAAAATTTATCATAAACAACCAAAATAATCAAAAACAAATTAGAAATACAATGCTAATATGGAGCCGAATGCATTCTGGAGCGAGGATTCAAATTTGATAAACAATCCTTGATCTCCATAATACTTGCCTCAATCCTTTACAACCTCTCGTCCGTTCGTCATTCAAAAACAATAAGTTGATTTGTTAATTATTGATATTCAGCAAAAGTAGGTGCAATATTAAAAAGTGTACCTTGATATGTCGAGGGGCCTTCCCATTGCGTACCTTCACCTCTTTCGGACCGACTGCGTTCACTAGTTGAACATTCTATCACTTCATCACCAATAATAACATAATGAGCGCCTTGCCGCTTCACAATCTTCATTGACACTAAAGACTGCAAGTCTAAACTAAAATTCCCAGGAACTAACTACATACTTGTTCTCTCATTCAATAAACCTAAATGCTCTACAATTTAGGTAACAACACATTCTGGAGCGAGGATTCAAATTTGATAAACAATCCTTGATCTCCATAATACTTGCCTCAATCCTTTACAACCTCT
>JANIIA010493430.1:0-15094 GCA_027478495.1 Erythroxylum alaternifolium | reverse complement strand
CATGCATGAAAGAGTCAGACTTCGGAAAGCGAGGTCTAACAGCTGTAGTATCAAAGCAAGCAAGTCTGAGTCAGACTCCAGAAACGGGGTCGGACAATTTTTATGGTATCAGAGCAAGTAGGAGTTAGACTCCGATAACAGGGTCAAACATGTTGTGTGTTTGTTATATGTTTTTTGTTTTGTTTACTTCAGGACAAGCAAACGTTTAATTGTAAAGATGTTGATAGGTGTGATTTACATCATGTTTTAGGGTTTAATTTGTTATGTATTAAGTGTTAATATGAGTATTTAGTATGTGTTTAGTTAGAATTGTCTTAGTCTATATGTTTTAAGTGTTTTTATAGGTTAGTATAAGTCTTTGAACTTAAATATTATGTTTTTGAGGAACCTTGATGTGTTTGTTAGTGTTTCGGGCCGAAACTACGGCCTATGATCATGGCATAATAGGCCATGAAAGTGACAGAAACATATGAGCCAGTCGTGGCCTGAGGGACATGATCATGATAGAAAACTCTACCACAGCCATGATCGTGGCATTTGGGCCATGATTATGACAGAAAGGTTTGATACTGGCCACGATCTTGGCCTACATGGGGCATATGAACAAACAAGAGAAAACGTCAAGTTTCGAAGGACTTTTCGGACCGTTTTAAACCCAAAAAACCATAGGGCTGCCAAGTTATTTAAAGAACATAAAGAACAAAAGAAAGGAGCTTTTGCATCAGCCACATCCCGAAACCTTAGAGAGCTTTATCGAGATATTGAGAAAGAAACGAAGGAAGAAATGCATAGAGAAGAAGCCTACGCGAAGTACTTCCCAAAATAGGAGGTTTCCTACCGTTGCTACATCCATCATCCGTTCCACTCGTATTTTTTGGTTTTATTTTCAATTTTATTGATGTATAGAATTGAGATAGCCATTGAGAATAGGATTGTTGAATGTTGAGATTTGTCTAAACTCACCTTCAGGAATTTTGTCTTTGATATTAATGAAATTTGGTTGTAGTGTTTTTATTCTAATATTTGTGATTTAATTTCTACACTTCATAATTCAGTAACAAACTGAGAGGGTGAATAAAGTGAAAATAATTAAATTGAGCTAACGAGAGTTAGGTAATTTAATAGATCAAGAATTGAATCAGATCGCTAAATTTGTGTAATGACAGATCTTGCATAGGATTTCGTTAGTTTATTAGACAACTTAAGATCTAAATTAGGTTTTGGGATAAATTGTGAATCGAGAGGTTGCAATTTCTCATAATTTGATTAGGGTTAATGATTATAACTTGAAAAAGAGTAATCAACCCTAGGACCGTCTAGAACTAATAATCCAACAATTTCATAATCAATTGGGTTTTCATTAAAGTCAGATAAAAATCCCCTTTCTCTCAATTGGTTGTTCCTCGGTTGATATTGGATTTGGTGTCGTAATTGCCAGCTTGTTTATATTTCTGAATTTGATTATTGGAATTGATTGCATGATTGAAATACTTTCTTGTTTAGTTTTGTTTATTTTGAGTGATTAAGAATTGTGTTCAACCTTAGATTTTAGGATTAGATTAACCATCCTCGTGTGATCAACACCTTAGGTACTACACGAACGACCCGTGCGCTTGCGGAATATCTAGGTTTAAAAATATTAAAACTTTGTCATATCGAAACCTGCGATCAGCTAGCATATATGGACAAGTTTAATATCCCTAGGCTGTAAAAAGAAAACAAATATAAGCATCTCAAATTCATCTACCAGACCTATGTTTGCTAACTTAAAACTACTCTTGGATAAGATCAAGAAAAAATAGGCCACTTTGTTGATTTTAAACCATTTATGGATAAGATGAAGGAAATAATTAATAGTTCTTTGAGACTACAATGGGACTCACATTTAGTATTTCCTTAACATGATGTTTGGTTGAGGGTAATAGAATTTCTATTACCCTTCTATTCCTACCTAATAGCTATTCTTTTGTTTCGTTTAAAATGACCCAGGGAATAAACATTCTTGAACATTACCTATTCCTTACATTAAAGAATAGCCAAAGCAAACCCTCTAGTCACATAGCATCTCACCTCCTCTTTGGATCAGTCACGCAGCCTCTCACCTCGTCTCTGGATTAGTCACCCAGCATCTCACCTCACGCATAAAATAGTGAAGCAAGCGTCTCTTGATCTTCAAACCGAAGAGGTAGGTGCTCATCGTCTCTCATTATGGCTTTTTGATTTAGCTAGATAATGATGAAAAATGATGGAAAAAAGAGATGTTTTAGTTATATATATACATTCATCATTGTCTCTAAAGAGGGAGAGTGTCGGATTTGTTGTTAAAGGACGTTTCATTTTGGACATTTCGTTGGTTTCCTGTGCATTTCTCCACCTGGGTTCTAGGATCTGACAAATTTTCACGCTTGACTATTTTTCTGAGCCTCCCATCTGTTTCTTTGATCTGGGATTTCTAGGTTAGCACTGATTTAACATTTACGGAAAACTTTGGTATGTGTATGCATATAGATTAAGGAGTTTTTCTGTGATGATGAGCTTTTTATGAGTAATGAGAGGGAGGTTGACATTTCGAAAATTTGGTTTTGAGAAACTGAGAATTGGGTTTTGAGTTTGAGTTTGATTTTCATTTCCTATGTTTTCCTTTCTTCCTCAACCTTGTCTTGGTTGCTTAACATTCTCAGGATTCTATTATTATCTGTTTGTTTGATTTTGTCTGTATTTTCTCTATTTTTCGAATCTAGTTTTGTATTTCACTAGTTCTTCTCCGGGAAACCTCCAAGTTTTATGAAGATTTTCAGTTGTGTTTTAAGTTACTTCACCTATAATCTATCTGTTCTTGTAAGGAATCACCTTTTCACGCTCACCTTGGGTTGAATTCAAGAATAGTCAGTTTTTGAGAGTTAACTTACTCATTAATAGATACTAGATTCAAATATTTTAACTGTTTACAGGAATGAAAATTAAATATGCACGTGTATTGGAAAATGTGTGCTTGCTTGGCTATAAGAAAGTTCCAGCTGTTTATGTAATGTTTTCAGCTGCTTGTCTAATCTTATACACAAAGCATAAATAATTTTTAAATGTTGATCAAAATTATCTTATATGCAGTAGGAAAATTTCAACTATGTTGGCTAATATTTGTCACAATTTAGGAGCTCCTACTGCAATTTTGAACTCATTATTAGAAAGTGACAGATATGTAACATCCCGTTTCCATATTAAGGGTTAGAACTGTATATTTATGTAATTGAGAAATAGCACTAAGAGATTAGAAAAAATTACATTTCATGCTTATGCATAAAATAGCATCATGTACGTGACATTGATTATTGCACACAGTACAAAATTTTGCTCATGTACTAAATTGATATTTTCAGGCATAAATGATTGATTTAATGTGATTATGATGTGGATAGTGAATATTTTGTTTTGAAAATTGTGCTGGTGCGTTTTATTATTGATTTAGAATTTTTGATGAAATTTGAGAATTTTCTAGAAGTTTGGGAAATTTTGGACTAGGAAAAATGTCAAGTGGCGAGACAATTGCTGAATAGTGGTAGAAATAAGTGTTAGATGGTAATAGAAATTTTTATGAATGACATTAGGACTTAATGACATATGTCATTGAAAATTGGGAGAAATTTGGGTTAAAATTTGGAGGCAAATGGACTAGCTTATTAAAAGATCAAGAAGAGATCTTGAGAGAGTGACATGTGGCACTTGCCACACCACTTGTTAAGTCACATTTTTGTTAAGTGAAAGACCAAGACCATATTTTGGTCTTTCACTTGGCAAAAATGACACATGCTTCATTTTTGTTCAATTTCTTCATGTCTTCATCTTCTTCATTCCTCTCCTTCACCTACGACATCCACTCTCACCCTCATTATGTTGACTTTTGTTCAACTCTTTTACCTTGCTTCTTCAAGATTCATTGTCTCCCTCTTCTTGTTGCTAAAAGACCCAACCCATTTCACCTTAAAAGTTGATTTTCGTGGATGTTGATGGAGTTAGGGTTTCTTGGAGACTTGACTCTTGAAGAAGCTTTAGTTAAATCAAGTAAGTGATGTTTTAAATATCATGATTATGGTTAAATGAAGCTAGAATGATGAATATATTGAGATTGATGACTTGATTATGCCATTTTTATATATGTATCGTGAGTGATGAAATGTGTATGTAAATGCCTTTCTTTTGTATATGTGTATGATGATTAATGACATATAAATTGTTATAGTGATGATTTTGAGGTAGAATGATCCTTAAAATGGTGTTGGATGAGTGCAGAAAATTGATGATGAATAGGTGCATATATATGTTCTGTTTTTGGTTAATGATCAATTATGGATCATGAGTTGTTTGTGAATGATATTGAACTGTAATTGGGGTATAAATGAAGAGGAAATGATGTAGATATAAGTTAGAAATGATATATTAAGCAAAAGAGATGGATTTGGATGAAGTTGATGATGAGAAAAGCTAGAAAATGAGTTTTGTTTACTGCTTTCTATGAAAGTTTGCCGCGGTCAACTCTTTGGTTCACCGTGGCCAACTTGCACAATTGCTCTCGGGGAAAAGTTCACCGCGGCAAACTCCTTAGTTTGCCGCGGTCAACTTGCAAAAGTTCGCCGCGGCTAACTTTTCTGCACAACTTAAACATGTTTCAGTATTTTGATCATAACTTGTTCTGTAGTTATTCGAATTGAGTGATTCTTAATTTGAAGTAAATTAGAGATATAGAGCTACAATTTGTATGAAGAAATATAATTTTAATTCTGTCTTTAGTAATTTCAAATTTTGGACTGAAGTTGAGTGCGGGGCACTGTTATAGATTAAGAATAGTCCGAATTTATTTGGAGTATAACTTTTGAGATATTGAACCGAATTAAATGATATTGGTGTCATTAGAAACTTAAGAGATAGACGAACAGTTTTTTAGAAGAAATTGTTGCCAAATTACTACAAACTCCTGGTCATAATGATCATGGAAAATTAACCCTAAGGTCTGGAATTTTGGAGATGTTATAGGGAGAAATGAGAGTTTGGTTATTGTATGATTATATAATGTTAGAATAACATTAGTGAATGAATTGTTGGTATTAAAGCACCAAAGACATGTGTATAATGGAAATGTATAGGTTCATGTGATTGTAGTTGTGAATGACAAGTAATTGAGTTATAAAATGAGAATGTGGATAAAATGTGAAATTTGATAATATACTCGGGATTGTCATTGAGCATACATCATACATAGTCCAGATACACATTTGTGCATAAATGAATACTTAAGATTGTGCAATTATTAATGTGTGTGCGAAGTGTGTATTGCATAATATTAATGTGCAGGATAAAATGTCTGCATCCAAACGTTTCCAGATCTTGGAAGCAAATGCTAATCTGGAGCGTACTGCGAGTTGACCTAGATGATCTCATTTCATTGTTTGCTATGTTTTCAATTTCTGCATTGAATTATTACTAATGTTAATATGATTGAGATTATTCTGGACATTAATGGTCCGAAGAGCTTGATAAATATGAGAACATTGGAAGGGCTCCTTGTATATGAATTTGATGAAATATATGTTTTCTCAACTTAAATGTTGAATGCCGGACTAAGTTCTGAAGAAAAATGTGAATGTTTATATGAATGAAATATGTGTATTCTCAACATAAATGTTGAATGCCGAACTAAGGTCCAACGACATGTGAAGGTGAATATGATTGTGGGATTATGAGCACTTTTAATTGACTAAATATATGTGATACATTTCATTACATGAATGCGTAAAACATAAAGGCTGTTATGACCGGAGTAGCCACCGAAAAAGAGCTTAAAGCTCATAATGTGAAAAAGAGCTTAAAGCTCAAAACGTGATAAAAGCCTTTGGCTCAGCTGTGCATGTACCTGGAATCCACTAAGGGAGATGAGACATTATTCGATACAGCTCGGTATCCACTAAGGGATATGAGCTAGAAATAAAAGAGGTACTCAGTCACAACAATAATAAAAGAAAGTGAGTCTTATGAGCACTGCATATGCATATGATAGGTATAGTTTAAATAGTTGATTGATTTATGAATGTGACATGCGTTGAATGTGAAATGTGAAATGAATGACCAAGTGATATGCGATGATATATAATTATCAATGAAATGATGTGAATTATATGATTATATGAATTGTATGTGTTATGTGATCGAGTGAGCCATCGAGGATGGTCACTTATTGAGTTTGCAAAACTCACCCAAAATTTACAATATTTTTCAGGCTCAGAAGAGTCATTCTAGTAAGACAAATTAGAGTATAGCCACTGCATTTAAGTAAGAGAAAGAGGTCAAGATCAGTTCGGGTCCGCATTAGTATTTTCTTGTTTTTATATCGAATTGAGTCTTTCACAATTATTGTAACATGTATATTCAAATATTTCTGTTTTGTAATAACTTTCTATAGTGGAAAGGTTTGTAAATGAGATTGATTATGAGTGTCATAATACTAAATGTGATTTTGATGTTATTAAAGAAAAGAATAAGCCTAATTTGATTATTGATTTCCACATTTGTGTGTTGTAAAAAAAATTTGTAACGAGATTTTACTGACTAATTGTGCTAGCATACCACCCTCGTGGGGTATGTACTCGATCATCCAGTACAGCAGCATCTAGTAAGCAGTCCACAACTAATGAAGTTCAAGAGGTTCGGAGCACAGTACAGACATTGGCAACTCAGTTGCAACAGTCGATAAAGTACATAATTCAGCTCCATAATGAGATTGATGAGTTGAAAGGGAGGGGTAGCAACTCATCGCACCAATCAGAGCATCCGCAGTCATCAAATCAATAGTATACTTGTAGTCATTTCATTTGAATTACAAATACTTATTATGTAAAATTTAATGTTTTTATTATCAATTAAGATAATTTTAACTTTATATTATCAATCAACTTTCAGTTTAAACAAATCAAATTATTAAGCATAGATAATTCATAACTGTTTAAATTATGCATCAACTATACGATCATCAAATAAAATTTAATGAAGGTATATTTTTTTAAAAAAAATTTCTTGTTAATTTACCAACAGAACAACAAATGTGCGTCAATAAAATCAACTCTATTTATTGACGGAAAACAACAAACTGTCGGTACTCACCGACAGAATAACCAATTCCATCGCCAAATTTACCGACAGGATTTGCCGTAGGAAAACCATCGGTATACTCACCGATGTTAGAAACATAACCATTAGTAATGTTGTAATAAACTTACCCACAGAATAAACAATACCATCTGTAAATCTACTGATGGAAAAACATGGACCATCTGAAATTTACCGATAGTCGACTACACAAAAAATCGTCATTATATTTACCAACGGTTACATAAAGTTTCCATCGGTAAATTTACCAACGGACATTCTATTATTCGTCAAAAATTATTACCTATGGCCATTTCTACGACGTCTTGGTCTATCGGTAAATTCTGTTGCTAACCTGACTTACCAACTAAATTACGTTTTCCGTCGATAATGTCCGTCACTAAATGACATTTTTCTTGTAGTGATATGCTAAATTATTTATCAAATCACATAAAGAGAAATTTTAATCTCTTATTTTTAATGTCTGTATGAACCTAAAATTATATATAAAAAGAACATTATATCACCTACATCATCCATTAGAACCTAAAATTACATATAATCAATTTTCTTACAGGTGTTTCTCATATAATGGTAATACTTTCAATATTCATCATATGAGATACTATTTTCTAATTATTATAGACATATTTATATAAATTACTCTGTAAAAAATGCTTGTTAAGTAAACCTAAAAAGATATGGTTGAAAATTTTGAACTAATCCTTAGGGACTTAAGTTTGTACGAGTACGTAGAACAAATTGATGCATTTACCTTATAAGTCAATATGAAGTGACATAAAATGAATGCAAATAATTGGTATCACATCCATTGATATCAAATGAATAACAACAATGATATCCCCCATAATTGATTTCTAAAGAAAATCACTAGAAGTCCTCACATGAGCCAGTAAGAAAATTGGTATCAAAAGATCAATTGTTAAACCAAGTGAGTGAGGAAGAAAAGGAGGTAACCGATTACATTTGACCATTTTGACTTGACATACTTATTTAGGAAGAGATGATAGTGTTACATGTACCTAAGGAAGAAAGATATATTGATCTTAAAATTTGTATATATACTCTTTTACACTGCTTATTTACTTTATAAGCACTTTACATATACTATTTGCCTATGTAATAGAATTTTTTAAAAGGGAGAGAAGGAAGTTATTTATTTTTTCTTTTCGATACTTAAAGATGTATATATAATATTGCCTTTTCAATGTTGACAAAAGAGAGGAGAGAATAATAATATTAAAACATAATCATTCATAATGCATAAATTAATATTGAGCAAGCATTATATATTGCTTTAATATAGGAGAGTTTATTTAATGTTATTTATTTTCTTAAATACTACTAAATATTTTGTCATCATTAAAAAGAGAGATACTGTTGAACTAAATAAGGATATAACCTGCAGTGTTTATAATAACAAAATATATTATTACTAATATTTTTATTCGGTTCAACAAAAAGGCCTAAATCTAGCTAACCTAGCTTGACCCTAAGTTAAGAACTTTGGTTTGAGTTGATAAGCTTTAGGACTTAACTTCAGGTCAGGTTTAGACATTTTTTAAGGCTTCATATCAAATTTGCACAAACTTTACAGTCCAACCTAAGCTTAAAGCTTGATGTGTTTCCTTATTGAATGAATATATGATAAGCGTTCATCTTCTCCTCTCTTATTGTTACCCTTGCCCAACTAGTGCTCTCGCTTCTCCCTATCTCTCGCTCGCTCCCTCCCTCCCTCCCTCTCTCTCTCTCACTTCTCCTCTTTATCTCTATTACTCTATTCCCCTAACCATTGCTCTTTCTGTCCATATTTGCATTAAATATTCACATATGTTGATCTTAACAAATTGAATGGATAGATTTTTTTCAATATTATTTTAACCAACTTTTGAACTTTATAAGAGTTCATATTTACAAAGCTTTTATTTCTGTGATGTTTGAAAGTAGACGATGCTAACCCTCTGATCTTCGATTTTATTTTTATTTCCACCTTAAATTGGTATGTATTTTTTAAGATTTGCTTTTAAGGTTACTTCCTATGAAGACTTTAGCTTGTGTTTCTTTTTAGGTAGATTTAAATTTTATGTTTTCCTCTCAATTTCTTGAAAGTTGTGTTCTGATAGATTTTGTAGCGTTTTATTTTTTCTTTAAGAATATAGTTTTCTTTTTGTAATTGAACTTGGGTATGGTTTTTTTGTCATCTTACTTTAATTTTTAGTTCCAATGCATTTTTTAACAAAGCTAAACTAAGGATTGCATATTTTCATTACTGAGATTGAGCTCTTTTTTCTATAACAAAAAAAAAAGAATTGAGCTCCTTTTGATCACATGAACTAAAACTATAATGCTTAGTTAAGAAGGAGACAATAAGCAATACTAATCTTAGCAGTTGAATCTTACCTTTCATTTAATCATATTAGATCTAGCTTAACTCGACATGATTAGGTTTCAAGCATGGTAAAGGTAAACGAGCTCAAGCTTAGGAAAAAATTAAAGTCTTTGGCCAAGCTTGTGTTATAAAAAGCCTAAGCCTGGCTTAACCTAGTTTGTTGTCAATCTTAATTTTTATCATTGGTGATATTAGTAAGTTATATGTAAAAGATCAAATTTAATGGAAGGGCACAATCTTAATTTTTATTATTGGTGATATTGGTAAGTTATATGTGAAAGATCAAATTTAATAGAAGGTAAAGTAAATACAAGAGCCAGCTAAATCAGTTAAACAATCAAAAGATGGATAAAATGAATAAAATGGAGCACATATATAATTTAAATGAAAAACTAGGAGTAAGAAAGAATCAAACCCATCAAGATCTAAGTGAATTAATATAATTAGTCTCTAAATCTTATCTTAGTGATGTTAATAAATTAGAAGATTAATCATTGCATGACGGTTTTGTACATAGTGAATATTACAAATACTTTGTTCATTGACGTGAGAAAGAGGAAATTTTAGGTTGCATAATTATTGCAATTAGAGAAATTGTTTGGAATCTATATTGTAAGGATTACTTTTGGCCTTAAACCATGGTAAAGCAAGAAGATTATGAGAGTTTCTCTTAAGGTATAACAAAAAAAAAGATTTTATATAAAGAGTTATTCTTTACCTGTTAAAAAAATTAAAATTTTAAGTGAGATTTATGGGATGGATATAGGACAAAAGTTATTTGGCCGAATTATTATAAATCAAATGTCTCTTTTCTCTACTCTCTTTATTTATCATTATGATTACTTTGTGATTATTTTATATAAATGTCATAATTATTCATTAAAATAGATAATTTATTTATTTGTTTACAAATAAAAATAAAAAATACATGCAATTCAACTCACATGCCATCTGAAGACGAACATTTCCATCTTAACCTTCAGATAAAGTAAGTCCATAAATGAAAATAATATTTTCTTATTCTTATATGTATTTGATTACTTTTAATTAACACTTTTAAATTAAATTCGATTTTGTGTATTTATCGTATGCGATAGAAAGAAAAATAAAAAAATAAAGGAACAATTTTCATAGGAACACAAAAACTGAATCAAAACTAGCTGAATTTCAATTCCATATTAAACTTAGTTGCATTGATTTTAAGTTTAAAATGTCAATGTTTTTTAATTATATGTAAATCATAATTGATCATTATTTTGATTATAGTAATAGCTGTCAAGACTAAAGCTACTATATGATAAATTTTCCAATCAAAATGGTTAAATTTAAAAATTTTTAAAAAAAGAAAAATAGCATCATAAAATTTTCTCATCTACCTAAGCACTAAGATTGTTATTACTAACAAATCATTCATGGAGAAATTTAAGTTTCACATGCTTACAGTTACTATTGAGTACATAGAACTATAGATACAATTTACAGACTCTGGGCTTCTTGCCGATTAAGACCTTTCTTTCTATGTGTAAAGTATTGCTTGATGAATCCGAAGCAGCCCAAATTTAAGACCTAACAGCCAGATAGATACATATAAGTTGGACTGCAGCAATAAGCGAGAAATATAATACCTTCACTTGATTACAAATGACGATCTTATGCCATTGGTGCACAAGAAGGGCAAATTGAGCATATACACCTTCCTGCACCAAGAGTTTTCAAAGCTTTCCCTTCCGTTGTCAGTTATGGTGGCTAAGCATCCAAGTAGGCAGTAACATGTTGGGCGGTACTTGGCTTGAACTTACTTCTTCAACTTCAGTACATGTCGTTGGGTAGCTGCTCCATGGCATACACACACTTCAATAACAATCTATAGGTGCAATTCTTTCTTTTTCTTTCCTTTGATTAAATGAAAACAAAAGACTTCTTATCATTTTCTAGATTATAGCATGCCAATAAATCCTTGTATTAATTGATGCGGGAGAGTGCATTCTTAGTACTGTTTGCAAAGGGGACTTGGTCTAAAAGTTTAGACATAACCTTAGCCTTAATCTGAAAAATGATAAACCATATGTTCTTGTTTAATAAAAAAGAAGAAAAATAATTGTCTAAAACAGAAAACGAAAGGCATGCCTGGTAGTAAATGCACGTAAGGATCGACCAGGCATTTCAAGTTTTAGATTACTTCTTCTAGCACACTGAACACATTGGTCAAATTTAAAAGTTTTTTAAGTTTCTGGGGAGATTCCGCGCAACAGTTGTTCTTCATTTCATGTTACTTCCCAACACTGCCATATCTCCTTAGACATGTACGAGGAAATGCATTTCCAAGTGATTTCTATGGTTGTAGAGTTGTGTGTGTGTGTGTGTGTGTTTGAGAGAGATGACCTCATGTTCAAGAACTGCGGTGGCCGTGGTACAAGAGCTGATGAGGAATCTAACAAAGGATTTTGTTTTTCCCAATTTGCCTGCTGACATATTTCCTTCTCCTTCTCCTTTTCCTTTTCCTTCACCTGGTTTTGCATATATAAGTGAAGGCGTTAAGTGCATGGTATGAGCAGATAAATGGAACATCATATCTGTTGAGTCAGAAATTCCACCTTCTTTTCAAGCAGATTGTTTTGCTCTTGCAATTTCTTATCCTGAAAACCCATCAAATAATTATTTAGAGCTTGCAAGTTTGCTCCGTAGTTTGAGCACTATATCCACCATAATTAACAGAATATAGTACCCAGCCACTTTTAAGGCTTAAGAAAGAAATCATTGAAACTAGAGAGCTCGAAGAAATAAAGATTCAAAGAGAGTGAAAAATCTCATTCTCATCACTGAATAAGATAAAGACCATAACAAACAAATAGATTTTTACACTGAAAAACTCCTTACCCCTCATATCTTGCCTCTACTTTTATCAAAAGAATAAAAACAAAAGTAAAAGTAGAAGATGCAATACATTTTTAAATATAAAACTACGAACTACATTATATTTTGGTGCATGGTTTTCACTCCCTACGAGATGGAAGGTGGGGCTCACCTTTTTCTGAAGCTCATAGATGGATTCATGCATCACTTGGTTCTGCAAGTGAAATTCAAACTATTAGATATACTCATATCCTATACTCGATATAGGTGATTATATTTTATTATTTAATTTTACGCATTATTTGATAATTAGACTTAGTTGAATTTATGTGAGACTATTTCAAAATAAGGTAATAGAAATTAAAATCCTAATCAAGTTGGGATTTAATGTATATCCTATTTTGAGATAATGGCTATCTATAGATTTGGGTTCTTTTACAGCCAAAAACTTTCTGCTTCTGGTATTGGCTGTATTACCAAAATAAGATGTGTTGGCATCTATCTATTCAATGTGTGCATTGTATTCAGCACTATTGTTAGGGGCTTTGAATGATGATTGTTAATTGTTAATCCAACGCCTAGACAAAAGAAGAGAGTTGAAGTTAGGAATTGTCTTGTTGGGCTCCTGGAAGCCCTTCTTATTGGACTTGCGACCATGCAACATACTTTTGAGCAAAAACTTTACCGTGGTGAAATTCTATACTAAATAGCATCCACGTTTGACAGCTTGCACATCACTCTAGGATCTCTTGATATCATTGCTAGAGGTCTTCCAATTTGTGATCTTTTATTATCATTATCTGAAGCTAGTCCTTAGTTCTCTTAGGAAGTATCTTGAAGACCCTTGTGTGTGGGTAAAGGTGAACACATCTACTCTCGACATTCTTTCTTCTCATGTTGAGATTGGACTTGGCTTTCTGTTGATTATCTCTTTGCTATCTAGGTTAGATTGTGGTTGCTGTGTTTCATCCCTGTATGTGTTTTGGCTATCCCTTGTCTATGGTGATTGAAACACAATGAATGAAAACACTAATGTGAGGATCTCTATGTTGATATAATTTCATCTTGGGTTGCAACAGTTGTTGATTGTTTTCTTTGTGGGTGCAACATCTTGGAGTGGTAACGACTGGGCATTGATTTTCATTTTATGACTCACGACTGGGTTACTTTGCATATTATGTGTGATTTCTGCCAAAGTTAATCGTAGTGTAGGGTCTGCTGGAATTTGGGTGAAGACTTATTTGCATGGGTTGTCATACTTGATGTCTTCCTGCTACAGCTGTGAGTTAATATTGCTATTTGTGGTGATAACTTTCAGACCTGTTTTAGTGGAGCTAAACCTATTGGAAAGTTGTTCCTCTTTTTATCTCAAATGTTTTCGTTTATGTTGAATTTTGTTTAATTACTTGAGTTGTTTATTTTATTTCGTTTTATTAAACATTGATTGAGAAAATCCTTTATTGAAGTTAGTACGAGGCGGTCGTATTATTGAGTGTGAAATTCTTTCATGAGTTGTGAGGAAGAAGGATAATGTCAAGAGTTGAGTGTGTCAACTCAGTAAAGCCTTATATAAAACTACTGTCGTTAGTGAAAGAATTAAGCTAGATGTGAGCTCCGCAGGCGTAGGCAAGATATGCCAAACTACGTTACCAAATTTCAGTGTTGATTTATATTTATGAATTTAATTTTTTAGTTTTTGATTATGCTAGAAATGACTGCGGTAAATTGAAGAGTTTGTAAAACTAATAAATCCTTACGAGTTCTATCAATTGGTATCAGATAGGGTCACCAAAGAACTTAGTACATCAAGTTGGTGTAGATCTTTATTTTATAAGTATGGATATAAGAGAAGGGGCATCAATCATAAGGTTATTGTTGTTAGTTGGTTCAAATTTGAAAATCACTGATGAAAGTATTCATTCAAGCACAAGGAACAAAAGCATGAAACTCAGTTTTAAGTAGCTGGACACATCAATGATGATTGATGAAAAGGGAGAAGTAGTGCTTAAAGGTGTATCTAAGGGGACAAAAGCTGAAGAAGAGAGAGCGCTTAAAAATTCTTAAGCCTTACACGCAATCTTTAGTGCAGTTGATGAAGGTATCTTTGCTATGATATCAGCTTTGTGAATCGATGAAAGAAGTGTGGAACACTTTATAGACTATAAGAATCAAAATCTATGATAGCCCCAAAACTTCAGATATTAGCTGTGAGATTTGAAGAGCTAAAGATGGATGAGAGTGAAACCATTGTAGACCAAGCATATCAACTTGGGAAGAAATACTCTAACCTGAAACTAGTTAAGAAGACATTGAGATCGTTGCCCCCGAGATTTATACCAAAAATTGTGGCTCCCAAAGAAGCCCATGATATCACTGAATTGTCTTTAGATAACGTAATCGGGATTCTTACCAACTTTGAGATAAATTTGTTGAGGGATAATTGAGAGAAGAACAAAGGATTAGCATTGCAAGCTGAGATTGGTAAAACCGTAAATGACTTTGAAGATAAATCCGATGAGACTGAGGATATGAAGTTATTAACAAGAAATTTCAACAAGTAGTTAAAGAAAGTAAAGAAGGATAGACCCAAGTTTAGGCAAAACGGTGGGAGTTCATTGAACAACTTCAAACAAGCTAAAACTCAAAAGGGTGAAAGAAAAGTGAAGAAAATTCAATATCATGAGTGTCAAAGCTTCG
>JANIIA010493419.1:0-15094 GCA_027478495.1 Erythroxylum alaternifolium | reverse complement strand
ATCCCCAAAAATTATAATTAAAGCCTAATCACAATAAAAATAATAAAATTTATCCTCAAACAAATCGGGGTCCAACAAAATATCATTTTCCTATTAATCAGTGTAGGTGACGAGCAGCGCAACGTGGAGCTATCAACAAGGATTGCCTTCTAGACGTGTTTAGCTTGCTTATTCCTCAAAAGAGGGTTTGTCTCCTTTTGCTCTAATCCTTCTTCTTCTTGTTCCATGAAGATAAGTGAGTGTTAATCTCAAGAAGATGACTCAAAGATTGTGCTCTTTACTCATTTTAGCTCTTTCGTTTCTGAATTATCCCTAAAACCAAATATGAACTCAAGTGATTGTCTTAAGCATTTCATATCATTAAATACTAAGTGCTATACAATAAATGTATAATCAATTAAGAGCATACCAATTTCCCCCAAATTTAGCTTCTGACCGTCCTCGAGCAAAACATCATAATTAAAGTTACAAACCCAAAAAAACTTACTCATTTTCCATATTTCTTAAGAATAGATAATCATAAGTCAAGAGGAATTACTTTCAAAAACCATAGTAAGAAATCAAGATTCAATGCTTCTACTCATGATCAATCAACATTCATCACCTTTAGAAATTGAGCAATCTAGAGGTAGACTTGGACAAAATAGGTGTTAATATGGTAAATTCATAGGTACAATCAAGCACCATTCATGATCAATAAATTTCAAAACTTTGCATATCATTTCATTTTTCCACCACGAAAAGTCATAGGCATAATCATGAATCAAAGGACTTTTTAAGGTTGTAATACGGGTAAAGATAAGGTGAGATGTATTTGGATAATTTAGCATAAAAGCCATCAAAACTAACGAAATAAGAAAAACACTCAATATAACATCAAGCCCAAAAACTAATATTCATTCAACACCAAGTACCATCAGTTATGATGAATGCAGAAATCATGTTTCACTTCTCAAATTTAAGCTCTCACACCTCAAACCACATGAATCATAACCAATTAGAAGGGATCACTAATAAAATCGATAACAAACAATACATTAAAACCATAAATAATGATCCTTCAAAACAACATCTACCTCATATGCAACATATTAAAATCATCCATTCAATATAACTATAGGAGGAGAAGCTAATCATGAACAACTTTTCAAAACAAATGTATTTCCTCCTTGATACTTCTATTCAAACACTTTTTCTCTCTTTTTCTTTTTCTTTTTCTTTTTCCTTTTCATTTCCTTTTCTTTTTCCTTTTCTTTTCCTTTTCTCTTTTTCTTTTTTTCTCTTTTCATTTAAAAATTGAAAGAAGCTACATCGACATGGGAATTTCATTGATTAGACATAAAATAACATCCTTACAAGTATAACCATCACATACATATTCACACCCCCACACTTATACTTTTATACATCCATAATCATTAACAATCAATAAATGCTCCACTCCTTTTAAGGATTAAATAAGACATTTGGTTCATTTTAAAGTATGTAATGTGGTTAACATAAAAAGAAAAGGCAAATAAAGCTCAAGGGGCTTATCAAAAGGAAATCATATAAATAGGTTAGGCTGTTTGGTTTATACACTTTGTTAAACAAAGAATGCATATATCATTTCCATGTTCAAACACGTGATAAAAATGTGGCATTGAATAGAAAATCAAAGTAAACTTAGGATGTACATGTCATGAAGGTCACACACAAACAAAATACAATGAGATTGGTATGAATGTGTCAATCTATATGGGCTCAAAATCTCACTGGATTGTGTCTACCACTAGTCACTACTCTTTTAAAGATAATGCATATGGACCAATCACAAGAGTAAAAGTACATGCCAAAGTTGCCATGGATTCTTCTAATCAATTCACGCTTTAACTATGACTATGTGGTCTTAGAAGCAATAGAAAAAGAGAAAATGTTTTTGTTTGTTTGATTTTCTTTTTGTTTTGTTTAAAAAATTAAAAACACGTAAGAAACAAACAAACATAAAAACATACATGCATATAAGAAAAAAATGCAAAAATGTAAAGGAAAAGACATGAACTTCCTTTAGGTTGCCTCACAAGGAGCTCCTTTATTTATTGTCACTGGCTTGACTCCTTGTGAGAAAATTTTAATCTTCATGTGTCACATATGCTTCCTCCACACGAATTTCTTCAAGATAGGGCCTTAGTTGATAATCATTCATATACATTGGCTTCCTTATCTTCAGAATCTTAATGTCTATTGAGTCCTTGCACTCCTAGAATATTTTGAATGTTTCTTCACCTTTTTCCTCCTTTTTCAATTTCTTTAATCTGCTATGTAAAGTTGAAGGGTTAGTATTAACAATAATCATGAACTCAGTACTCACCTTTGAACTAAATGATGTATTCTTTCTCCTTCGAGCTTCTCCTCAACTTCTTTTTTACAAGCAATTCCTTGAGTAGTTCTCTTAGGATTCTCAAGCTCCTCTTCAATTTGTAAGACCTTTGCACTAATGTCCCTTAGGTACACCTCAAATTGAGATAGTTACATCTCTTCGCTTTATGATGCTAAGCGATCGATAGCTTCTGCCAGCTAACCTACCTGGCTAACCAAGTTTTGGATTCGAGAAATTGTATCTTACTGGTATTGTATCATATCCTATCAAAATTGCAAAGTATTAGCAACACAAACATTAAATAATTCTTCTAGAGATGTACACAATTTTTGCTAGCTCTCTAAATCTTGGATGCTAAACCTTGTATCCTACCAAAATTTCCTTTCATCCTACTGAAATTGTAAAGTGTTAGAAGTGACAACATTAACTAATTCTTCTAGAGATGGACCTGAGTCATGATAAGAAGCTTCTGGTCTATACGAGAATTTCTGTGCATCTTGTAAACTATCAAGGAAGTAATTTTGCTAGTTATTCCATCCATGACTAAAGTTAGTATGATTGTTCCAATATGAGCTATAAGATTGGGAATATGAGTTATAAAAAAATCTACTTCTTTTCATATATATTTTTTATTTTTTTCAACGCGCAAATACTAAATAAAAAGTGAAAAGATCAAGAAATAACTGAAAAGAAACTAATTATAAACAAAAATGTACAGAACATCAATTAAATTAAAAATAAAAAACCATCCTGTCCGGTAACGAGGCCAAAATTAGCAGCGTCTCATAATATTACTCAAAATAACTAGCCCTAAAACTATAGTTGTGATGAGTTTAGGTCGATCCCATAGAGAGTGTGTGTAAAGCTTTTGAAGTGAAATCAATTGGTGTTTAGGTTATGGGGTTTTGTTTGAATAAAAAATAAAGTAAAATTAAACTAACGAAGTAAATTAAAGAAAACAATCTAAAAATTATGAAAAGTGATGAATACGTTAAAGACCCAGTCATCTGTTGAATCTCAACCTACACACAATTAAACATACTTCATTGAGTTGTTATTCTTATACCTCTCCTAGCAACTATTAATCATAGGTTAACAATAAGCTTTGTTAACCCTAGTTTTTCCCTTAGGTCATGTTTAATTAAGAAGAGCTAGTTAATTAAACCTAGCTATTGAACAATATAGAACAAACTCTCACGATTTACTTAAATAACCGCATTATAAGTTAGGAAAACAAATTAATCAAGGTAACAGCCACACAAGCTTAGGTCTTTTTCCAAGGTTATGTTATCCTTAATGATTCGAAATTATTAGTTGCCACAAATGAATCGAAACACAATGATTACATATTTTATTCGATTCTAGCAATGGGTTCATACATAAAAATAATCAAATAGAGCATTCAATCATTCTTACATAACACCCAAACAATAAACATAGGATAACATAATCAATCATTAAGATAGAAAGAAAAACAAACAAAATGGAGAGAATGCTTAACTAGGTTCTTCGACATTTATATCATCTCCAAACTGGTGTCAATTGAGTTAGTTTCTAAAGGAATGAAGCCTTTCCCTTTCTTCTCTTTAAAACCGAGAGATTACGACTCCAAAACACTTCTCTAAACAATTCATACCTTCTGTCATCACATTATGTCTAGTTATATAAAAAAGGAGGGCTTCAGGTGGACAGCTGGCAAAGTCATGGACATGAAGTAGTGTGTCATGCCCATGACACAAGCGTCATAGGTGTGAGAAGAGTGTCATGCCCATGACACATTTGTAATAGGAGTGAATGAAGCTCACAATCATGACTAAATTGTGCTTTAGACTCACATTAGCTCTTTTGCTTTCGAATTATCCCTAAAACCAAATATGAACTAAAGTGAATGTCTTAAGCATTTCATGTCGTTAAACACTAAATGTTATGGAATAAATGTATGACAGTGTGTGTCGAGTGTGTTGGGTTTCAATTATGTTGGGGAAGCCATGGATTTATGCATCATATGTATGACAATGCAGTAGAAGTGACGAAATCTAATTCCTACATGACATCACCAAATCTTCCAGAAACTTAAAAGCATGCATACTCACAATAAATGAACATGAAATTTCAGTACATATACCTTTTTAATTCTCCTTCTTTCTTGATTCTTCTCTTTGTTTGGGTTGTTTCAAACACCAAACCCTTCGTTGATCACCTAAGAACATGCAAAGATGAAGAAGAAACAATGTGTAAGGGTGGTTTGAGCACCAAATTAGATGAATTCAAGTAGATGCTAAAATGGAGAGAAAGATCAAGACTATGTTGCATGCAATTTGATTTATACAATAATTACATAAATTGCATGCATAAGACTTCAGACACTTCTCTCTTACTCTAGAACAATTCTAGACCCCTTATCCTCGCACTTAAGAGTGAAAAATTGGTTAGCCCCCCTTTTTGTGCATAAGTGAAGAACTCACTTATGTACATCTGTCAAGCCTTTGGCCTTGATTTTTATGCCTGCGATCCTTAGGTTCCTGGTTATTTTAGGCACTTGAATTAACTCTTAATTTGAGCAAATCATGGATGGTTTCATACTACTTGAATTAGCTCTTAATTAAAGAAAATGATGAAGGGTTTCATGATGCCAATTTATCGGAATATCAGTGGATTAACATATGAAATCTTCAATAGTTAATTATTTGACTTACGAACTTTTCTGTAAATAATTATCATGTAACTCATCGTTTCACCATACTATACCCCACTTGGTTTAGAGTATGGGCTATATGTCAACTCCCACTAGACTAACTACGTCACATCTAGTCCAAGTGATGCTAGTTCTTATCCTGGGATCTTATTACTTTATGTGTCATTAAAGACTCTCTTCATGAAACATAACTGCTCTGGCTAGAGACTCTTGAGTAATGACCCGTGACAAAGGCCTGTGGGTATCATCTCCTTCAATCAGGAGTGGTGAATCCTTTATTGGCTACCCAATTACCTTCGAATACCAATAGTTATACCAAATCCCCACTCTATGAGCGACCTCGTCTTGAGGAAATAAGGGATGATGTCAAAGCAAAAGATTACTATCCAAGATATCCTTAAATACTTGAAGTCTAAGGATATTTGCACTATTACTATGATGAGATTAATCATTAACATAGATAATCCATATGATAATCTCATAGCAGGTCATCTAATGTACTTACTACTCTTAGTAAGCATCCACATGTTAACTCTAAATATCTCATGCTTGCAGCTTATGAGATCCACTGCTTGATCAAATCAAGGAGTATAACATATGCTAGTCTATCCAAATTAATAATGTCCTGTCTTAATAATCCTATGACCAGGGATAATTTAGATACTAACATAATTTCACATGATAGGAATCTCATTATCATGATCTCATCATGATTTCCTTTATGCTTTGTATCATGAACTTCATCAATTCGATTTAAGATTGACATTAATTCATCAATAAAAAAACATCAAATTAATGAAAATTGCCTTTCGATTTATTAATCAAAATAAAGTTTGTACAAAAGTGCTAAAGGTGATTGCCTTTAGAGTACTACTTTAATAATATCTCACTTGCACTAAAGCCAATTGCCTTTGTATCTAATACCATAGGCGAGTACACTAAAATCAAATTTCATTTGAGGAAGTGGCTTAGTCAAAGGATCAGTGATGTTCTGATTTATGGGCACTCTCTCTATCTTCACATCACCTTTATCAATTATCTCCCTGATTAAGTGATACCTCCTGAGTACATATTTGGACCTCTGATGAGACCTTGGTTCCTTGGCTTGAGCAATAGCCCCATTGTTGTCACAGTACAACATTATTGGGTCTACTATGCTCGGAACTACTTTAATTTCGATAATGAACTTCTTGATCTAAACAGCTTCTTTCGCCACTTTTGCAGCTACAATGTACTCTAATTTGGTCATCAAATCTACAGTCATCTCTTGTTTAGAACTCTTCCAACTGACTGCTCCACCATTCAATGTGAAAACAAAACCTGGCTGGGATTTGGAGTCATCCTGGTCAGATTGAAAACTGACATCTGTATATCTGCTCACTATGAGATCTCCATTTAAATATATCAAGAATACATCCTTAGTTCGTCTCAAGTACTTTAGGATATTCTTGACAGCCACCTAGCGACACTCACTAGGATCCAAATGATATCTATTCATAACACTTAAAGCATACGATACATCAGGTATTTTACATAACATAACATACATGATTGATCCTATTGTCGAAGCATAGGGATCATACTTATGTGAGTCCTATCATCTTGCGTCTAGGGACAAATAGATTTCGAGAGTTTTATCCCATGAGTTATGGAAAGAAACCCTCTCTTGTACTGTTTTATGCTAAACCTCTTTAGCACTTTATCTATTTCTGTCAACTGTGAAAGACCTAGCAACTTCCTTGATCTATCTCTATAGATCTTTATTCCCAATATATAAGTTGCTTCTCCAAGGTTTTACATGGAAAAATTTTGGAACTAAATTTTGACTGATTGAAAACTTGAAACATGATTTCATATTAGGAATATGTCATCCACATATAACACAAAGAATATGATAGCACTCCCACTAACTTTCTTGTACACACAAGGTTCATCAGAATTTTGTGAGAAACCAAACTCTTTGATTGTCTTATCAAATTGGATGTTCCAACTCATATATGCTTGCTTCAATCCATAAATAGATTTCTAAAGTTTGCATGCCTTCCTGTCATCTTTAGATACGAAGCCCTCAGGTTAAATCATATACACATCCTCAACCAGGTTTCCATTTAGGAATGTTGTCTTCATATCGATCTGCCATATTTCATAGTCATAATGAGCATCAATGGCCAGAAGTACTCTAATGGATTTAAGCATGGCTATGGGACTAAAAGTCTCATCATAGTCAACTCCTTGTCATTGGCGATAATCTTTAGCGACTAGCCTCGCTTTATAGATAATCATATTACCTTCTATGTCAATTTTCTTCTAAAAAATCCATTAGCCCTGTATGGGTCAACCAAAGTCTATATTTGGTTTTCAAACATGGAGTCCATTTTGAACTTCACAGCTTAAAGCTATTTTCAGATTCTGAACTATTTAGAGCCTCTTTATAAGTTATAGGCTCATCGTCCTCCATAAGCAATAAGTCATTGTGTTCATTTACGAGAAATCCATATCTCTCTAGAAAATTGCATATTCTACTTGACCTACAAACATTTTGCGTGTCAGAAGGTTCAATTGTTGTCTCATCTCTGTGACTAACAAATTCAAGTTTAGGCAACTAATCTGCATTTGTTTGAGCATCATGAACTTCATCAAGTTCAACTTTGCTCCCACTTTCTTCTCTTAGAAGAAACTCTTTCTCTAAAAAGATAGCATGCTTTGAGAGAATCACCTTTTGCTCCAAAGCATTATAGAACTGATATCCAATTGTTTCTTTAGGATATCCTATAAACAAACATTTATTAAATTTTGCTTCAAGCTTATCTGATTGAATCCGTTTCACGTAAGCTGGACAACCCCAAACTTTCATATAAGAAAGATAGGGCCTTTTTTTTCCATATCTCATATGGAGTAACTTTAATTGTCTTTGAAGGGACTCTCTTTGTCACATAAACAACAGTCTCGACCAAATGGATTTCAGTAGATTTTCTAAGCCCATCATTGATCTTACCATGTCCATTAAGGTTTAGTTTCTCCTTTCAGCCACACTATTATATTGCGGTGTATAAGGTGGAGTCCACTGGGATACTATCCCATTAACTCTGAGATAAGTTAGAAATTCCTTGTTTAAGTATTCACCACCTTAATCTGATTGAAGTATCTTAATACTTCTACCGAGTTATTTCTCTAATTCATGTCTAAATTGTTTGAACATTTCAAATGCTTCAAACTTCTATCTTATTAGATACACACACCCATATCGTGAATTATCATCAATAAAGGTAATGAAGTACATAAAACCACCTCTGGTAAGAATGGACATTAGACCACATATATCAGAATGTATTAGGTCTAACAACCCATTCACTTGTTCACCCGTTGCTTTAAAAGGTAATTTAGTCATCTTCCCTAATAAGTAAGATTCACATGTTTCATATAATTCATAATGAAATGACCCCAAGCTACCACACTTATGTCGCTTAATCATGCATTTCTCACTTATATGGCTAAGTCGACAATGCTATAAGTAAGATGATTTTAAGTTATCTTGTTTTTGTCTTTTATTGTCATTGATAATTAAAATTGGATTACGCATATCTAATATGTAAATTCCATTACACAATGTAGCAGTACCATAGAACACTTCATTCAACTTAATTGAACAACTATTACTTGAAAAAGTTAAATAAAATCTTGTTTTATTAAGACATGAAATAGGTACAATGTTCTTTGTCACAACTGGTACATAAAGCAATTATCCAAAATTAACTCTAGCCCACTAGGATGATACAAAACATATGTCCCTACAGCTAATGTAGCAATTCTTGCTCTATTTCCCACAGGTAGGTCCATCTCTACCTTCATGAGTGGTCTACTATCCCTGAGACCCCGCATATCAACACATATATGTGAGTCACATCCGATATCTAATAACCAAATGTTATGATCAGAAATAGTATTAACCTCATTGACAAACAACATGCATGAAGTAGACGGTGGGGCATTTAATGCCTTCTTCTGCATCAGTGACTCTAGATAAGCTTTGCAGTTTCTCTGCCAATGTCCTTCCTTGTTGCAATGGAAGCATATCCCCTTTGAAGTTGTCTCCTTCACTTTCTTCTTTGCTACACCTCCCACTGGCTTCTTAGACTTCTTCTTCTTTTTTTGGTTCTTCTTATGAGAACTAAAAGAAGATTCCGCTAGAATCACAACCTTACTGTCTTTCTTGATAATTTGCTTAACTGTTTTGAGCAGATTAATCAGCTCAAGTATCAATGTGGATATTTGGTTCATACGATAATTAAGCACAAACTGTGGATAACTATCGGTCAAACTAGTCAGAATTAGGTTTATACTTAACTCATGATCCATTACAAAACCTAAACTGCCTAACCTCTCATTATATCCATACATCTTCAACGCATACTGCAGTAGAGATGATTCCTCCACCATTTTAGAGTTGAAAAGCAACCTCGAGATCTCAAACCTTTCAGACCGAGCTTGCTCATCAAAGAACTCCCTTAGATGATAAACTATGGTGAGAACATCCATAGTCTCATACTGCTTTTGCAGTTCTGATGACATACAGACCAGCATTATACAGCTAGCCAGCTCACTATCATCTAGTAGCTTCTTGTAAGCTTTCTGATCTTCATCAGATACGTCGGCAGTAGGGGAATCGGGAAGTGGTTCATCTAGGACATATCCTAGTTTCTCAAATTTGAGAACAATTATCAAATTTTGTAGCCAATCCAAGAAGTTTAGTCCCATGAGTTTGTTAGAATATAATAGAGAGCGTAGGTTCACACTAGATGAAGACATTGTGGAGATTCAATAACCTAAAGGAATGAGAGAAAGCGTTAGAATGTACACTAATGCATATCGATAAGGACTTTAATCACATGCATTATGGGTCCCACTATTCTTATTCAAATCCATTAGCCCTCGTTATGAATTCGAGAAAACCTATAGTTTTCTTAATGGGTCGATATCCGATATCACCAAGAATGACCTTAGGTTTGCCCAACAAACTACTTTAGGTCAATCGGTAGGCATCATTCATACCAAGTGCATTTAGTTATGCAACTATCGACTTGTGCCATCAACTGTTGATTTAGCACACTCATTGGGTTATCAACTCTTTATTTATATACATCCTATATATATTACCTAACTTCGACTCTATGCACGTTGACCTTGGGTTTGCCTAACAAATCAATGCTTCTAGTTAGGACCAGCCAATTAATCTAAAAATCTAATTTTCATAGTTTGAACATATTCGTGTAGAGCGGGTTGGGTTTGCCCAACAACCCAACTCTAAAAGAACTCTGGTTCTTGCTATATCAATGGAAGGCATAAGTCCTAATATTTAGTTGGGGGATTCGTTCATTGGTCTCATCAATGCTTGGATGATCTTGTATATATATGACATATATATATTCAGATTATGGACAACTCAATTAAATTGAGCCTATGTCCATAACAACCTTTAAAATGCATCTAATGCATGTATCAGACAAAGGAGGTTTAATTTAGGTTGTAACTTGACTATACATCTAAAGTTCGTGATTTAATTCAACTCTTGAATTGAATCAGGTACTAGATTTGTTCTCGGCTAGTTCAAATTATGAATGTTATTCGATTAGGAACCCTAAAATTCAATTATTTTGATGTCCAAATTAAACTCTTTAATACATGTATATATGCCCTTTTTCTAGTCACACTAGAAATGTTATGCTCTACTTGGATTAAATCTAAATTAATCCCTAGGTTTTCCAAAATTTTCTTACATCAATTAGTCATTTATAATATTCCTAGTTCATCACAAATTTATCTAAACAATTTCAACACAAGCCAAAATTATCTTGATGGCCAAAATCATCAAGATAAATAAGTTAACCTACTAGACACTAAATGGACTGATTTGATGTTCGAAAAATTTCCAGAATCCTAATTTCAAGCACATGTATTAAGTATGCTATTACCATCAAAATAATACATTTCTTATCACATAAAAACTTTATTGAGGTCTTATAACCGAAATATATACACTATTAGTCATTAAGTCAACTCCATCAACTTTCAAAAAGTTGACCAATGTTGATTTTGACTTGATTTAATAATTGAATCAAATTTAATTAATTCTGGAAAAATTCCAGAGTCTTATACGCATTCTAAATGTGTATAATAAAAAATTCCAGAGCCTAATTCTCAAGAATTATTTATTAATAAATAGGAATTAGCCAGCACATCACATGTGTATAATAATTGTCATATTACTTCTAACAGTAGTCAAACTTTACATCATGCATACATAAGATAATTAGTTTAACAAGTGTCATACATCATAGACACATGGCAACATTTCATCTTGATATAGCATTTAAGCTTAAAGACTCATACTAACCCGTAAAAATACTTAAACATATAAAATAACACAATTAAAACATAAATACACATTATACACTTAAATTAACATTAAATACTTAATAAATTGAACCCTAAAACTTGATGCAAATTACAACAATCAACATCCCCACACTTAAACATTTGCCTGTCCTTAAGCAAACAAAACAACAATAAGGCAATGACTTTAACTTCATGAAATAAATTTAATCTTAAACACAATCATACAAGTTATATCTAATTATTAACATGCAAAATCTATGTCTAGGGGCTTTGAACTAAATGTACAAATTAATCGAGATCTAAGTATTAATTTGTTTACCTTTTTCAATTGTACACATAAATTAATAATTCTTTAGTCCTTCAGACTCTGTAACTGTTCCTAAGTAAATTTTCATGAAAAGTAAAGCTTATTACAAGTCTGGTAGGTTTTTATTAAGAAAACACACTTTTTTTTGTTTTTTTCACATAGACTTAGTCTTTTTACGCGGAGGCAAACATTGTTGATGAATGTCGATTTGGTTACTCAACTAAGTCTTGTTTTATCAAACAGCTTGGTTGAAACGTCATTATAGCCTTTTGACGCGAAGACACATATTTATGATGTGTGTCGATCCGGTTACTCAGCTATATCACATTTTGAACTAGCTACTAGCTCTATTTATAACCCGAAAGCTAGTGGAATAGTGATTTTTTTATTTATTGCCTACCTTGTTGTTTAAGCTACTCAATTCCATGAAAAATAGTAGTTAAGCTACTTAAGGTGGAAGGCCTCGAATTATGAATGAATGTGACAACCTATAGGATGTTAAATTTACACTAAATCCTAATTAAGCTATATATTTATCCAAAGACTCCTAATTTGCTAATTTTGTGTGCTAATGATTATTACAACCTAATAGAATATGTTCAAAATTAAATAAATTTTACTCCATCTAAGCCATTGGCACATTCAACAGTTCACAAAAACGAAACTTAATAATTATCATACAGTATGAAAAATCACATTCAAAAATAAAAACACATACTTCCTCCCCACACTTGAACAACACATTATCCTCAATGTGAGACGGGAAAAAACAAGCACATAAAAGATAAGAAAAGACATAAATTAAAGTAGATAGAAAATAAAATAGAAATAAACATAAAAGAAAAATAGAACTGAAGGCTAATTTGAAAAAGAAAATTTTGAATGGAAAAATTGGGTTAGACATTAATCTTATAGAGATGGAGGTGGTGATGGCGTCGGGGGCGACAATTGAGCGCCCTAAGCCTCAAAATATCTGTGGATCTGATGGATATCCTAGCTCTGGCAGCGTTGTGTTTGGGCCATCTTCTTCATCATTCTTGCATTTTCTGCAAGTGTTTTGTTAGTTTCGAAGATCGCATCCAGAACTTCCTTCCAGCCTTGCTCTTCTTCCTCTTCCTCGGATTCTTCACTGGACTCTTGTTCCTATCGAGGTGGCGCTAAGCTCGAACTTGCCTGACTTACCCTAATTTGAACACCTCATAAGAAAGTATTTTCGCATTAATTGTCTTGAACATCACTTAAAAGACAACATTCCTTTCTTTGTACCCGCCCACGATTGTGGCGATCCTTCCCATGATTGTGACAGAAGCTCGTGGAACTTACCACAATTGTGGGGATTCTGCCACGATCGTGACAGAACCAAAATCTACATACACAAAACATCATTTACACTCCATATTTTCCTAAATTCATATGCAATTATACAACTTCATTACATGGTAATTCAACTACCATATTGATTGTATTAAATTTCTCATTTGATTCATCATCTTTTACTTAATCTTATCATACATGTACTCTAAACTTTTCCAACATTCTTTACCTTTCCATACTATATTCAAGACATTTCATTCATAATACATTAATAAACCATCTCCATAGTTCATCATTTAAACTTAACAGCCTTTTCAAATTTACCTCAATTTACAATTCAAAACATTCACAAAACAAGTCATACAAGACTATTAATCATAACTACAAAACAAGACATCAAACATGACCATTCATTCATCAATGCCTCAACACTTATTCAACTCCATTAACATCTTCAGTTTACCTCTAAACTATCATCCTAGTTCTCCTCATTTCAGGAACATAACTCAACATCTTGTTTAACATAACTTTCACTTTCATTATACCCTTAATTCATAACTTATAACATCTAGATAATAACTCATCACTCATGGTTTTCATACTCTCAAAATAGAATACAAACACATGTATTCATCCATCAATTTACTACACTTATCTAAACACCATTATAATGATCATTCTATCAATTTACTGCACTCATCTAAACACCATTATAATCATCATTCTATCTTAAAACATCTCTATAACAATTTATGAATTATTACCCATTATAAACATAAAAACAAGTCATGAATATATTCATTTATTCATCCATGATTTAGCATAAAAATAAACTCCATTTACAGTTTTAGTCTATCTCCTAATGATCATTATAAATGCCTTCATTTAGCCAACCCAAGAATATCATTAATACAAAAAAAAACAAACATAATCCTCTTTATTTTTACACCCACGTTATAACATATATGTAACTCCATGATCATGATCATTCAATCTCAAATCATTTATCATAAATATTTCATTTAAAACTACCCATAAAGATTAACATGCTATTTACTTGATTTGCTCAAAGTTTCTTCAAAATCTCCAAGAAACCCTAGCTTTCCATGTATCACACGCTCATCAACATGGAGTTGGAGTAGGTTAGGTTTTCTAGTAGCAAGATTTTGAAGATAACAAAAATGGAAGTAGCAAGTGAAGGATGAGAGCAATGTTCAACGTTGATGCTTGGAGAAGAGAGTGTCGTAGATGAAGAAAAACAAAGAAGATGAAGAAAAGAGATTAACAAAGAGATAAGGGCAAATAAAAAGTAAAAGACAATTAAAGTTGGTCTTTCAATGAGTTAAAATCGTGGGTGAGATGTGACATGGCAAATGACACTTGTCACTTGCCACTTGTCACTTCCTCATGGTTCCTCTTAGTCCTCTTTAATAACTACTCCATTTATCTCCAATTTCTAATCTAATTGTCTCCTAATTTTGTATAACACTTATCATTAAATTTTAATACCATTTGCCAATTATTTTTGCTATTGATTATCACTTATTTCTACTACCATAAGTTAATTTGTCTCGCCACTTGGCATTTTTCCTTGTCCAAAAATGCCCAAAATTTCATAAATTTCCAAACTTTTCACCGAAAATTCTAAATCAATAAATATAATCACCAGATCAAAGATAAAGCCTTAAAACTCATTATTAACGTCATATTCACTTTAAAAACAATCATTTATACCCCAGAATATGTCTAATGAGTGCATGTACAAAGACGTGTACAAAAAAATCAAATTCACATGTGTGTATATGCCACTATTAGGCATGAGAGTGAATTGAATTTTCGAATTTCTTAATATTATTTCTCATTTGCAGTAATCTAGGGTCTTAGCCCTTAGTATGGGAAAACGAGATGTCATAGGATATGTAACATCCCATTACCTATGGGAAGGTTAGAATAGTAAATATGAGTGATAAATGAGAGCTTAGAAATGCATTTTTCATGCTCATGTATAATATGGCATACAAATACA
>JANIIA010493408.1:0-15094 GCA_027478495.1 Erythroxylum alaternifolium | reverse complement strand
TAAGTGATAAGTGTAAAGTGTTTAAAAAAAAAGTATACCGATTTATGTTTAGTGAATGATCAGTGTTAAGTGATGTGACACGCCACCCTCGCGGGGCACGGATTCGGATATCACTGTCGATATCGGGTTCGGGTTTTGCGGAAGTGGGGTGTTACACAGATGGAGACAACAAGTAGTTTAAATCTCTTACAAGCATATAAGGGCTTGAGATGCTTGAATCAATTACTTGCAAATCCCTCCATAATGCTGCCCTTTGAAATTCCAAATTTTCTGCATATATAATCGTAATTGCCATTGGAAACTTGTTAACTTTAATAGTGAGATCACAAAGTAGTAACTTTTTAGTGTATAACTATTTTGTTAAGATCAAGTGACTTGGATCTAAGCAACCATAATCTTACCATTGGGATGTTTGGAATGATTAGTTAAAGCTTGCCACCTAGTTAGGAGAAAGTGTAACCTTTTTGAAAAACCTCCTCTTTTATTTTGGTTTCTACTAAACTAATAAAAATTGATTGCATGGTAACTAAGTAGCTTTTTAGATCCAACTATTTATTGGGGCAATTCAATCCCCTCACGTTCCATATGGTCCAAATCATTTGGAATGTTTTATTTTAGTTTTCCTCTTAGATCTTTGATTGCTAGATCCACTTTCTTGCCGTTGCTTAAGCTCCTTCTTATTTTCATCTACCTCACCTCTAATATCCATTGTTTCATTAACAGTAGGTGCATTGACTCATTACTGATTTCCTAGTTTTCTTCTAGATTTGTTATGTCTATAGGCTGCTAAATATTCTCCTCACTCACTTCTTCACCCATTCTCTATTTTACCACTTGTGAATTTGCAACATTTGTAACTAGTAGAGTAACTTGCTAAACATGAGTATTTATAGTTATCTCATCAGCTAGTTTTGGCGTTTCTTATAGATCTCAAGCTTTAATATTTTTATGAGCCTTGTCACCTTGTTTAAAAATTTCTTGCTAATCTTGAGTTTCAATATTTTCTTGTACCATATCAACTTGTTTATAAATTTGTTACTAACTTGAAGCTTCATTATTAGCCGGTGATTCATCAAATTTGTTAGGAATTTTTGAAGTTTTTGAAACTATAACCTTTCTGCTCTCTTCCTCCTTGTGAATCTGTTTGGGAACCCACACTTTGGTTTTGTCTTTCATATAAGGTTTCAATAGGTAAGATAAATGGACTTTATCTTCAATTAATTTACCACCATTGTTATACCTCATAATAGGAATGTTTTTAGGCATGATTTTCCTATATTCAACCTTAATGCATACTCTATAGTACCTAACCCTTTTAATGTTAGCCTTATTCTCATCCATTGGTAAAGGAGTGCCAATGTAGCTTCCTAAGTAGCTTAACCCCTTTGAAGACCAGTATTCAAGAGGAACCTTATGCATATTAACCCATGTTGGGATTTTTTAGTCTCAAATTTATAAAGTTTGAATCTTGTTTCCCACTTTCTTAAGAATATTGGCTTACATTGTATATGCCAAAAGCCCATTTTCATTACCTTGTTTGTAATTTATTCAAATGAGAAGCAAAAGATGAAGAGATAATCTTCTGTTATTAATGTGGCTTGGAGTCCCAACTTTTTCTAGCTACCATCAACCCAATGTTGTACTGTAAGGTAGGCCATCATTTTGTCTAGAAAATACCCTACCAAGGAAGATTTCCACTTGGTTGCCCCTTGCTGTAACACCACTTTAGGAGGAGATATGGGAACTTCCTTAACACCAGCTACAGAGTGCAACTTACCAAATGAATCAAGATCACCTACTAATCGACTCCATGATGGTTTCCTACCTTTTGTGGTGAAGCCTGGGTTTTAAAATGGAACTGTGAAGGTGTAAGAGTGGTAGGAAAAGGAAGGAACTCCTCAGTTGCTGTAGGGAAGATCGAGGAAGGCTATGGGTGACATGTTACCATTAATGGTAAACTATCAAAACTCATATTTAATGAGTTTGGGCAAGCTTCCAAAAACAAGAAAGAACCTAGTTTAGACCGGGAGAGTTAGGCAAGAGGATGAGGCATAGTGGAGAAATCATAGAATAAGATGTTTGAAAGTATAAAAGAACAAGGCAAGTGGGGAAATCATAGAAGGAAACCATGATTCATTGTAAGAAGAGGGTAGTGGGTAAAGAGATTGTAATCCCTTAAGGGGTTAGGCTTGTAATTAGGAAAAGCATTGAAGATTTTAGTTAATCATCCATGCTTATAATTCCATTCATCCTCCGTACTGAAACTTGACATGGTATAATCCATCATTTCATGTAAAGCTTTAATTAAAAGGCGAATTTTAATGTTCTGTTCTTTTCTTTAGTATGTGCTAGAGCCACCCCCAACGGCAAAAGCACAGATTTTGAAGAAGTTAAAATAATAAATGTTGTATGAATTTATTAGTTCTAATATTTAAAAGAAAGAGTTTTAAACTGGATATTAGTTTTACTATTTCGATAAATTTACTTTACATGTATTTTATCTACTAATTGATTTAAATGTATGAAAAGGAGAGAAACAAAAGATTATTACATAAAAAGTTCATGATAATATCTATATATGACAATTTCATCTAGATATATAAAAATAGAAATAAACATTTGCATGTACAAAATTTTTATCTAATAAAGGAAGCTATGTCTTTAAATAATACTAAGAAAAGGTCACATTATTACCAAATGACTTTTTTAATATTTTAAAAAGATAAATTCCCATATCAATCTTATTTATCACAAACAATTAATTTCATAATAAAAATTGTGTAAACGAATTGAATATTTAAAAATAATAATGAATATTCATTTAATTTTTTAAAAATTTTAATATTTTAACTTTGAAAAACATTTTCAAGTTAATTTTGGTGCAAGATTTTAATTGCAATCAATATTATATATCTTCAAATTTGAATTTGATTTCTATAATACAACTTTTTAATTATTGTGTTACATGTTTTTTAATTAAGATAATTATTATCTGAATTTTCTTTATAAAAATTTATCATTTGTGATATTCAAGTAAAACAATTATATAATGTGTATATAACATGTAGATACTTTTCGGCTATGAATGTTTTTAATAAATAAATCAAGCTAAGTTTTGCATGGAAGGAGACGACAACATTAAATGGTAGCTGAAAATAAGAAAGATAACAAGCATCTTCATTTAATGGGAGTTGAACTCATCATGATGCAAGTCGAGAGCTGTAACCGAAATCTTGAAGCAAATTGAGAGGGGCTTTCTTCTTCCCTAAGTTTTTCACATGATCTGACCAAATTTTGATCCAATAGAATGATTGTTTATATAAGTAAAATTTTAGTATTTTATTATTATTTTTTGCCTATAAAAGAGTATAATGAAGCCTTACATTGATTGTGTGCTTTGAGATTGAACTAATATTCTCCTCTTATCCTCCCTCCCTCACTCTCTCTCACTGTCATGCGTGTGACTGTGTTGTGACAAGTGACAGGTTTCTTGTGAGCTCCTGCGTTATGATTGGGTTCAGGGATTGATATTTGAATTTGATCCTCACTTTTCGATTTACATGCAAAAGTATGCAAGGCATTAAAGAAGGGAGACAGAAAAAGAGACAAGCTGCCTCTCGGACTTGGGTCTTCTGCTGCTTTATTCTCTGTCATTGTCCTTCCCTACTGATTGGACAACATCTTGTTAAAACAGTAGTTTAGAGCATCTCTTTCCGTGTAAGTATGAAAAAAACATATACATCATCATCATATTGTCTCAGCACTAGTAGACCTATTTGATGAAATATCGAACAACGAGAAAGAAATGTAGATCCAACTGAAAAAACCAAACGAAAGCGGCGTTAGACGTATCATTAGTTGTACCAGTTTCATTTTACTTGCTTACATAACTTATGCTCTTCAAATTGTATATCATAGCAACTTATTTCTACTTTTGACCGGAAAAATATGTGAATTACAACATTTTATTAGATTACATTATCCCACCGATTCATTAACAACTGAGGGACGAATAGAAAGGTCTTTTCTATTTCCAGAAAAAGAAACTAAAGTGACTTGCCTTGTCTCCTATTTTCTCAAATAGTCTAAAATTCAAAAAACGAAAGTGAAATTTAATTTTGTTCTCCTCTCCCATATATGTATATATATATTGATTGCTTTTATGTATTGTTTTAAGTAATTGTAGATAAATTCTTTAAGGAATGATATTTGCCAATGATTACAAGATTTTACAAGGTAAAATATAATGAAAACTCAACTTTGGTTGAATAAAGTCTAATACAAGATGTGTGTCAGGATGTGCTTTGCACTGAAACTTTTAGTGAAGAAAATACATCACCGAGTGAGCACCCTTATTGAATGAAGAAAAGAAATAGTGTCCAATACAACCCATAAAATAAATGTGTCAAAAATCATATTCCATTCTTTAAAGGATTGCAGAGAAACAATATAATACATTGTTTGAGACACGTTTGATTCCCAATCATGTTTGCAACAGAGAAGTCATTTTTAAGATATACAAGCAAAAGTTAGACTATATTTTAATTTTTATGTAAATATTGTCGACATGATTTAGATGTGGATTGCCATACACTTTTATGCTAATGAATAAATGAGATGATAGATATAATCCTACGTGACTCTTCTAATACTAAGGCCATCTTTTGTGAAGTTTTAAAGAATTTAGTGCATTCATAGATGTGTTAATCAAATATATAATGGAGCACTAGAACCTCAAAAGTTGGAGGAGATGATAATCTAACTACTTTGTTTAACGAAGGGGATGAGCTGAGGATTGTTGTAAAGTTAAAGTCTTTCTAACTCACAGGATTTATTCATCTTTCTCATCTCATTGGCGGGCTTGCCTAAGTAAGATACTGCTGTAAAGAGCCTGCTTAAAAACTCATTTGCTTAACTCATCTAATTTTAAAAACGAGTTGGCTGGTTAGCTGGAAGATATCTTGGGCAGGGAATCAATTAGACAGGAAATATAAAGAGGAAAATATGATATGTATATGATGCCAAGAAACTAGGATATATTGCAAGTAAAGAAGGAAACTAACTATTCGGTTGCCCGATATATATATATATATATATTCAATTAATCATTAAAAAAATATGGTTGAACATTGAAAAGTAACAATTCATTAAACTCAAAAATTCGCTGGTCCAAGTAATAAAACGTCTAAACAACCTAATTAAAAGCATAAGATGATGGTAGAAAATTTTTGATCTAGATGCTATTATTATATAATTTCATGTTAATTACTAATTTAATTATTTGTAGTTATATTTTAATATAATGAATTTAATTTAGTTTTAGTTTAATCCAACATAATTTTTATCATTGATTATGTAACACCCCCTATACGGAACGTACAGCCACCCACATACATAGCAACCAAATTCCTGTACACGCATTCAAGCTATACAATTATATTCAATACTATACATATACATATTACAAAACTCCCCAATGCTTAACGTTATCATTTAATAGTAGTAGTATATCTTTACGTTTACATGCTAATCCAAAAGAAATTATACAATTTCCTTTCTTCATTACATGTGCAATAATCTGTAACTAAAAACACATTCCAAAAGTACTTTTCTTCTTTCTGGTAGCCTTAGTCCCTACAGATGTTTCCTATACCTTACTCCGATGACTTGGACCTACACGGATTAATGCCCCTGCTAAGCCTAAAAGCTTAATAGGAAAACATTTATTTTGGATGACCACTCATAATAGTCATTCGTCAAGTACACACATTTAAAAATACCAAAACTCATATACCATAAATTCACATTCATGAACCAAACGTTGATATTCAATGCTCTTGTAAATAATGATGGCATACTTAAGCCATGTACATAATGCAAATATGCTTCAACATATTATCCATATACTGAACATGCACATTTATAAGCCAAATATTGATATGATACAAAATATCTATATAATTGCACATCATTACAATTCATCACTACAACCAATACAAATGCTCATCAATACGAATTATTAATGTTTTCATGATGTATTTCTTATTTATGACTGTTAATTTTCCTTTCTGTATTAAGCTTGCACATTTTCTGTGGGTGTGGATAACGAGTGTTATGGATATTCAAAGATATCAAAATTGTGGATACCTGAAGGTGTCAAACAATGGATACTCGAAGACATCAAACTGTGGATACCTGAAAGTATCAAACTGTGATACCAGAAGGTATTGAACTGTGGATACCCGAAGGTATTGAAATGTGGTCACCAATGGTGCCAAACTGTAGTAGCTACACTGTAACCCTATAGGCATGACTATTTATCACAACCAAGATAATAGAGCAGGCACTATAACATTTTCTTTAACCATTTGTAAATTTGACAATTCATATATTAACGAATCATATGATATACATTTCAAGTCATAAAATATATATTTGCATTCATACATGCAATTCATGGCTTACCACCATTAGCAGGATATCAAAATCATACTTGTTTAATCATACTATACTCATAAGAGTAATGAATATGCATGCAAATCATTTATGTACATGTAAATTTTCATTGGAATGCAATATGCTCAATATTATATTCGAATTTTCAGTCTCCCAATTCATATATGGTAAGCCCTATTTCATTTATTTCTAGGTGTTTGAAAATTTTCATACACATTCATAAATGTTCGGATAAGATGTGGTAGAAATCGAAAACAAAAACAACCCCACGGTCGTGACAGACACTCTCTCCATTCATACCACAACTTCTTCCTTAATATACATATAGAAAAAGTTAGAACTAGGTTTCAAGGTCTTCTAGACTTTTTTCCCTCTATGGCTATAGTTTCTATAGCACTAATAATCAGACCATTTAGACTTCTAAATCATGAGATATAGGCAAAATATCACAAGCTGCTACAAAATAAGGACGACATTAGGTCACCTTTTTCGTTCTCAATTTTCCAAGGTCATAAAGCCAGAATCAAGTCAAAGTCCATTATAGAGATATTTAGCGCTATTATTAGGCTTTATATGCAACTAAAATCACACAATTTAGAGGTCTGTATGCTGAGTTATGACTCAAACAATGTGACTGACTCAAACAAACCCTAGATAGAATTCCACTACACAATACTCACTTGTCATATACAACCAAGTTCATGCAAAGTAACACCAAAATAACACCAAAGCAACATCCCAATAACAATTATACATCCAAATGAATCTTTATACCTATTCAATCATACACAAATACAGAAATCAACCATGTAAAGTCCCAAACCTTAAAATTGGAAAAGTAGTTCTTCTAATGCTTTTCCTTCCCTTCTTCTTTAGCTTTGCTTGAATCACCAAGTGAAAAATGATGGGATGAAGAAGTTGAAATGGAGAGGAGAAAAATATAAAGTTAAGCCATTTATCCATCTTCCCTCTCCATATGTCTTTTCATGAAGTTTCTAGTCTTAGACACATGTTTCAATCCCATTAGACCATATGTCACAATCTTATTGGACCATGTGTTACAATCCCATTAAACTATGTGTTACAATTCTATTGGACCATGTATTGCAATGCTATTGGAATATGTGTTACAATTCTATTGGAACATTTGTTACAATTCTATTGGAAACACTTTAATTTTATTAGTCCATGAGTTGACTTTAGGAAAATTGCATATTGGTCCTCCTTCTTCCTTTAATTCCCACGTTGTCTTATAATATTGTGAATTTATTTCATTCCCTTATGTATTAAGTTTCTAATGGCATAAATTTTATGCAATTTGGTTAATTATATTGGGAGTTATACCCTAAAAACTACAAGAACTCAGCTTCAAAATAGAATTTAAAACTCTTAGAGGCAGAATCGGATTTTGGTTCCTTCATCAAAGTTTTAGACCTATGTCTCTAGTTTAATATCCAATTGAAATTATACAATTTGGAGCTTTACAAGCCATGATATAGCCAAATTATAGAAATATTTTTAGTGGAACCTATCTAAACAGTAAGGTACACATCCCAAATCAACTAACTTCAGTCTTATCATGTAAGAGCAATGCGAAAAAACATCCAATTTAACCAAAAACATCCCATTTGCTTATGAAATGCTTATTTTATCAATTCCACTCACATCACGCTCACAATCCAAGTAAACATATCAAAAAATTCTATTCATATTTCACTTCTAAGTATGTATGTCCATGCCGAAGGGAACAAATTATCCATTTACCCTTGTCTTTTACATTAAACACCATTATATGTCTTACTACACTTAGATATACTTAATTTATTATGTTCACTTCTTAATATACCCTAGACATGCTATAAGACTTCCAGGGTATATGTTGGGGCGTTACAAATTAGATAATATTAAGAGAGTAAGTTTTAGTATTTATACTTTTCTTCATGAGATGGGTCTTTATTTGTCTTATACTATTATAAAATTATATATCCACTTGTTTGTAATCTTACATTAACAACAAACAATATACACTTATTTTTAAACTTTTTAGTTTGAACCAATTTTGAACATAATAATTAGGCATTAAATTGAAGTTTTTTTGGAAATTAAAGGAAATATGTTTCCAAATAAGGTAAGGAACTACCTTGTAATGTTTTAATGTAAAAGACGAACCACAAAAGATAAAAAAGGGATGAATAAAATATTTACAATTCAAGAATTGCTTCTTAGTATGCACGTGGCTTTCCTACAATCTGTATGTTATTCACTCTTTGTTTGAAACTTTGGTTACTGACTTTTTGAGTTATCTCCTATCCATTTTGGTTTATTAGCTACTTTTTAATTTCTACTTGAGCTTTTGAGACATTATTTTTCAATCATTTCCTAGATTTCTTGAGATATATATGGTTATTTTTCCCTCTAATTGATCAATTAAGATATGTGAGTTTTGCAATTTTCTTCTTTGATTGAAAGTTTACTATTAAATTCTTTTGTGATTGGAATCAAGTAGCTATTTGAATACAATTGTTTTTTGAAATTCCTTGTATGACCTTATTGGTTTCATACCTCATTAATGTCTTAATTATTTATTGTTCATCTTATTTTTGACATCTTCTTTCTTAGCATCTGATTGATGCTTCAAAGGCTGCTATTCTTTAATAATTTCCTAGATTTCTTGTAATTTTAGGTGGGACTCCTTTAATGTTTTCCATTTAAGGCACACATAGAAGTTGTGTACATCCTTGGATGGTATTTTGATGTTTTAAACCAAATTGTGAGGATTATATGAAACCATATTTGCTTAAGATTCCTTGAATGTGTTCAATAAGTGTATATTTGGTGGATAATATTCAGTTAATTAAGACTTCAATTTGATTTGTATATGGAAATACAACTAAGATGCAATTTTTTCATTACTATTAGCTCTATAAAGTTATGATATATAGATCTATCAAATGTTTGAACTTCTTGATTTTAGATGAGGAATCTTTGATCGTTCTATTCTCTCTGTAATTTGTACATCAAGCACCTTATTCCTAATCTAAAAATGGTAAAGTCATTGTTGTTAATGTTTCCTCCATGGAAGAGGGAAGATACGACATGTTAAACCTTGCTAGTTTACTCTTCCAGATGTTGGAAGAGTAATCATAAGTGAACAATAGATTGTCTCTTGTTCAAGACATACTATCTAATGTGAGAAGCCTATTTTTTATAGTTATCTATAGCATAAAAGAGAATTTAAGGACATTATTTTTGAACCATATGACTTAGTTAGTTTAAGTCATAACTAAGCCTAAAGACCTATAAATTGTGTGATTTTAGTTGCATATGAAACCTAATAATAGAGTTAAATATCTCTAGAAGGGACTCTGACTTAATTCTATCTCTATGATATGGGAAATTGAGATCGAAAAAGGTGACCTGATGCTACCCCTGTCTTAGAGCAGCTTGTGATATTTTGCCTAAATCTCATGATTTAGAAGTCCAAATGGTCTAATTGTTAGTGATATAGAAACAATATAAATATAGGAAAAAATGTATAGAAGACCTCAAAACTTAGTTCTGAATTTTTTTATATGTATATTAAGGAACAATTAATGGTACAAATGGAGAAAGTGTTTGATGTGACCATGGCATTGTTTTTGTTTTTGACTTTTACCAAATCTTATATGAACCATTTTGTATGTGTATGAAAATTTACAAACACCTAGAAATAAATAAAATAAGACTTGTCATATGTGAATTGGCAGATTGAACATTGGAATATAAGATTGAGCATATTGCATTCCAAAGAAAATTTACATGTATATAAATGATTTGTATGCATATTCATTACTTATATGTGTATAGTATGATTATACAAGTGTGATTTTGATACCCTTCTAATGATGGTAAGCTATAAATTACAAGTATGAATGTAAATATAGATTTTATGACTTTAATTGTATATCATATGATTCGTTAACATATGAATTGTGAAATTTGCAAATGGTTAAAGGAAATGTTATAGGATCTGCCTTATTGTCTTGGTGGTGGATAGATGAGTATGCCTATAAGGTTATAGTGCAACTGCTATAGGTTGACACCACCGATGTCTCCAATTCGATACCTTTGGGTATTCACAGTTTGACACCTTTGGATATCCATAGTTCGACACCTTCGGGTATCAACAGTTTCATATCTTCGGATATCCATAACACCCGTTATCCACACCCACAGAAAATGTGCATGCCTAACACAACAAGTAAAGTAAAGAGATATAAATAAGAAATACAACATAACAACATAAATAATCGTTATATGAATGAGTATTTGCATTTGTATTTATAATTTGTACCATTGAGTGTTGAATATCAATGTTTGAGTTTTGAGGGTGAATTTATGGTATATGAAAAAAAATATAATGAAGCATATTTGCATTATTTATTTGTATGTTCTTGGCAGATTATTGCTGTGAGTAGTCATTAAACTAAGTGTTTCCCCACTAAGCTTTCAAGCTTAGCACGGGTATTAATACTTGTAGGTCCAAGTCTTATGAGTGAGGTATAGTGAACATTTGCAGGGACCAAGGCCAACAGATAGAAGAAAAAGTATTTATGGAAGGCATTTTTAGATAAAGATGATTGTACGTATAAAGGTTAAAAGAAATTATATGTTTTCTTTTGGATTACCATGTAAATGTAATAATGTTTTACTACTGTTAAATGATAATGTTCAGCATTAGGGAGTTTTTTAATGTTTATATGTATAGCATTGAACTGAAAATGCATGTCGTGAATGTATGTACAGGAAATTGGTTGCCTTATGTGTGGATGGTTGTAGGTTCTGTATAGGGGGTGATACAATCCTTTTGGGAACAATAACCTCTTATATTACAAGATATGATTCATATAATTGCAGTGCATTGATAGTTTTATTATTAGATATAAAACTTGCTCAATAAATTTTTGACACCATTATTTAGGATTTAGCAGTAAAAATATTTGAATTCCTTTAGTCTAAGGAAAATTTGCCATCCTTATGTCATTATGAATGCATGAACACAAGAATTACTCAAAGTTAAAGGAAGATTGAAGAAACTCTAGCTCTCTATGTCACAAGGCAAGAAATATAATTCTGAAGAGCAAGATGCTAAGAAGAGATAGAAAGAAAAATGGCTGAAGAATACAATCTTAAAGACTAGCAGAGAACCTTTATGGATTTCATGAGGTTAGGGTTCAATATTACACAATAAGGTGTCACTCAACCATTGGTATAAGCAACCTCATTTGAGATCAAACCAATGTTGTTAAATATGCTACAGACTAACATACACTTTTATGGGTTTGCTAATGACAATCCTAATTCTCATATTGTAAACTTCTTAGAGATATAGAGCCAACCTATGGTATCATTCTCTAAACCCAACTAATGTCACAACGTAAAAGTAGTTGGTGTGTGCTTTCCTAGATACATGCTTGCCCCTGATAAAGACAATGAGATTGATAAAGGAGATTACCAACTTTCAACAAAACAGCGGGAGTCACTATATGAAGTGCAGGAGTGTTACAAGGATTTGCAAAGAAGATGTCCTCATTACAACTTACCAAAGGAGTTCCTATTAAAAACTTTCTACAATGGAATTAATCCACCCTCAAAGGGGTGCGATAGATGCCACTTCTAGAGGATCTCTGAGGTGGAAGACAATTGAGGAAGTTGTGGATTTGCTAGAGGATATGACAAATAATAGTTTTCTTTAGACATCAGATAAAAGCAGATAGTAGTCGACTTTTTGAGATAAGAAGGGATTAATTGCTGTCGATTCAGTGAAAACACTACAGGTGGAGATAGATAATTTAACAAAACAGTTTGAAAGATTCCTCATCTGCTCCAATTAAAACAATTCAGCACATATGCGAATTATGCAAAAAAGATAATCATGTTACTGCTAATTGCTTTTTGATACAAAACGATAATATATAGTAACTTAACTACATGGGCATATATTTTGGTCAAGGAGGAGGGAATAACCCATACTTGAACACATACAATCCTTAGAACCCTAATTCACTATCTAAGAATGCTAAATACACTAAAAAAAGTAGCAACCATCAATTAAATTTAGATTAAAAATGGTGACATCAAGAAGAGCATCAAAAAATTCTAACATTCTAGATCAAGGCTTCAACAGAGTTTTATCCTTTTCTTAACTTCTTTCATTATTCTTGATGTGTAATCTAATTTCCTTGATGTTAAACATGTCTATAGGGTTCTAAATTTATATAAGAAATTATTCTAGAATTTTTTTACTTTCAATTATTCTTGATTTCAATACATACTTAAATGTTTGTGATAATTTTTCGTGTATAAACTTGACAAATAATTAAGAGAATGAATCAAGGTAATCAATGTTAGGTTGTATAATGAGAGTTGACAATTTAATAGATCAAAAATTATTAAATTAATGATCAATAGAAAAGAGATATTGGTTGTGAAATTGATTATTTAATAGATAACTTCAGATCTAATTGAATAAGTTATGAATAGTTTTATGAATTGATAGATTGGAAATTTGGAAATTTTGAATGCAATTAGGGTTAATTACTTAGATCTTTGGAGAGAGTAATCAAGACATTAGAAAATCTAGGTTCAAACATAAATTGAATCAACAATACTAAAGGAAACAAATTAAGGAAAGAATAGTTCCTAAGTTATTCAATCTTAATCAAAACCCTAATTTTAATTAGCAGCTTAGTGTTATTTGATTATTTATTCTGTTATATTATTTTTAATTTTTGCTATTTATTTTCATTCAAATTATGTTCTGAATACCTTATACAAAGTTAGGTTCAAATTGTTAGCTATTGCATAATTCAAATTGTTAGCTATTGCATAATCCTTGTGGGAATGATAACCTCTTATACTACATGATATGATCCATATACTTGCAGGTATTGAGAGTTTTATCATATATAAAACTTGATCAAGAAGATTTAACTGTGAGGCTAGTGCAGAAATTAGTAGGAGACAGGTTATAGCTAGTAGAAGAGGTGAGGAATGAGTAGTAAAGTGCGAACTGTGGGAATAAATGGCAATGTTCGATGTTTATAATATTACTAAGACGGAAGATGGCAGAATGTAGTATAGGTCACTACAAGAAAATTATAAATGACGATTAGAATATTACCGAAGGTAAAAATACCGTAGACAATCGGTGACAAAAAATCAATTACCGTCCGTAAAGTTGTTGGAAATATTTACATTTAGCAACGAACAAATTTTCTGTTGGCAAAGATTGGTTAAGCATCTAACCTACACACGACAAAAGCCACCCCCTCATCGATGCTCATTTTCTTCAGCTCTCTTTCGTTTTCTCTTCTATCGCTGGTTCTTTTTTGTCGTTGTTGTTTGCGTTCTCTCCGTCCCTTCTGCCTCTTCATTTTGCTCCTTTGCGTGCTTTAGTTCCCTTCTGCATCTTCATTCTGCATCTTCTTCCTTCGAGTGCTTTAGTCCCTTCTGCGTCTTTATTCTGTGTTTGCGTTTTTGTCCATCCTTCCTTCTACGTCTTCATTTAATCATCGATTGAGGTGAGTGGGTTTTATTTTTTAATGGGTTTTTTGTACTGCTTTGATCATTTAGGTTTTTGTTTATGGTTTGATTGTATGGGTAATCATCAGTTTATGTTTCTTACTGGGTTAAGGTATTGGTTTAATCATTAGTTGAGGTATAAAACCCATACATTGATATTTTTATAATGCATTATGCTTAGATTATAGTATAAGCATCGGTTATAGTTAGATTATATTTTTGTGATAGCATTACATGCAATGTACTAAGGATAAAATTAACTAGCATTACTCTCCTAACTAGAGTTAAATTCCTATTGCATCTGTCTGTAATCTTCAAGATGATTCTGTCAATTAAAGGTTTGAAGTCAAAAAGGTGGTCTCTTAGTTGAGATTAGAATTCCAAGGTAAGGCTTTAAGGTTTGTTAGTTATACATTAAGAGCAATTATTAGGATAAAAACTGAGTTTAGGTTAACCTTTGAGAACAATATGAGATAATTAACAAAAGAAAGGCTGGTATCCTCATTTCTTTGCATTTAGAGTGAAAACTAAACTTTTGTTTACTATTAACTGCATACTTTATTAAACTGATTAAGATTTCTGTCCAAATAGTTAAGAGGTAAGGGAAAAGTGAGCCACCTTGCATAACATCTCTAACTCCTTTAATCAAGCTTGTTATTACCCCATTTATCATAATGCCATAACTAACTATGGTGATGCCTTGAGATATCGAATTTATAAATTTTCCTAGGAAAACATAAGTTGTTATGGTGCTAATAAGGAAAGGCTACTCTATGGAATCAAAAGCTTTGTTGAAATCCACATTGATAGTGCAATTTTTGCATGATCTTTTATTATTGTGGCTCTTGATAAGCTTTTGGAATATCAAAATTTTATCACCTATCAACTTGTCTTTAAGAAAAGCTCCTTAAGAAGTATACACAATGTAACATCCCGGTTCCGTAGAACGGGTCGGACCAGAGGAACGGGTCCAAGTGAGGTAAATAAGAGAAATTAGAAAAACACATCTCATGCTCATGCATTTGTGAACAGTGATATGTGCACACGAAATTATCTGTACATGCATTCATGACAT
>JANIIA010493334.1:0-15102 GCA_027478495.1 Erythroxylum alaternifolium | reverse complement strand
AGTCTATAAATCATGTCTAATCACCTCTAAGGCATTAGATCACATTTAACTCAGTCACCATGGCCATATCCATCCAATGGAATCAATTTTACATACTTAGAAGCTTATATGTCAGAAATGTCTAAGATTTCGCATACCGATGAACTCTAAGTTCATGTAAGGGCATATAGTATTATATATCACTGGCATAAATACCGAAAGGATTCAATTACATTTTTGAACTTATACAAAACCATGTATATGTCAATATACAGTAGTATCTCTAGGTATAGACCAATACAAAAAGGGCTCAAAGAGTCCAGTGTTATAGCTAGAATCTTTAGAAACGAATCATTTATCTGTTACATTCCAACACCTTCTCTCACTACTTAACCTTTACATATTTAAGGATTTGTCACAAAAGTGTTGCATAATTGTGACCATTTTTCTAAATTATTCACTATTTCATTAGTGACGGAGGTATTTGTGACGAGAGATGACGACTTTAAAAATTAGACATTATTAATACTAGTGACTAATATTTCTACTTTTAGTGACAACTTTTGCTTTCACTAAAAATACAATTTCTTATAGCATCTACTTTTGTGTCTTACAATATAATTGCTAAAAAGATCACCCTATTATGTCAAAGTTACGGACACATCCTTTGTTAAACATCTATGTATTCTAATAAGAAGTAGTGGTTGCAAAAGTACATGAAAATGATGGCTTTTCAAAAATTCTCCCTCATTAGGATTAACAAAACAGGCTATATTAAAGGGATACGAATCAAGAAACTTAACCGATTTTAAAAATTGACAAAAATTTTGTTTCTACTTTTTGGTAATACAGTAATATACAGGTGGAATCATGTATAACCCATCATCTCTCCTTTTCAAATGCAAATATTTTCTTATATCCATGTCTTCTAAGTCTAATCTAAACTTAATTGTCTTTTTATTTGTCATTGATCCCCATCAAAGTACCTAAAATATTCTCAAAATTTTTTTTGAATATGTATGACATCAAAATTATACCTAAATATCAATTCCTTCCGAAATGGCAAATTTAAAATTATTTTTTTATTCCAATTAAAATCAAGATAAGATTTTTGTCACTTTCTATTACTTGGGTGTTTGCCAAGTATAAACTCTTGTAAATATGATAATTTATGAAGCATATCATCATGTAACAAGTGCAAAGGAGCTTCATTATATTCTACTTTGTCATCAAACAATTTGCCTCTCTGTCATCTATGCCTATGTTCTAAGTAATGATGATGTCCTATATAACTTATTTTACTTTATAACCTCAATGAATACATTTGATAGTTATGCATAGGACATGTCATATACCCTTTAGTACTTTATCCAAACGAATTGCCATAAGCTAGAAAACATTTATAGTCCATAAAATAGTCGCATGCATTCTACATTTTTCACTTTCAACAGCATCATAAATTTTTAATCTAACATCCCAAAGATTTTTTAAATCATCAATTAGTGGTTGTATATATACATTGATATCTTTAACATAAGTAGCGGGTCCTAGAATAAGTAAAGATAACAAGAAAAGACTCCTTCAATCACTTCCATGGTGGTAAATTGCATGGCACAAGAATTAATAGCCATATGTTGTAAGAAGTACTCATATTACCAAATAGATTAAATCCATCCGAGCTAACTTAAGTCGAACATTACGCTAATCCTCTGCAAACTATGGAAACTTCATACCTTTGAGTATGTTGGATGAAACATAACATTATTATCAATGTGTTTGTTCTTATGCCACCTTATATCTATGGTCATTTTTGTTGTCATAAAAAGCCTTTGTAATCATGGTTTAATAGTGACTTATCTCATGATTTTGTGGGGTATTTTTTCCCTTTTCATCATCCAATTACTACCTTAATGTAAAACAAATAGGACATTCTTAAAGATCTTTAAACTCCTTCCAAAAGATAACACAATCATACTTACAAACATGTATTGATATATAACCTAATCCAAGGTCCTTTAACACTTTTTTTACTTCATAATAAGACTTGGGCAATTTATGACGAATCTCTAATGCATTATTAAGCAACTCACCCAACACATCAAAGGATTTATTATGCTACCTATTATATACCTTCAAGTGCAACAACTTCACAATAAAAGATAGTTGAGAGAAATAGGAGCACCCTAGATATAATTCTTCTTATGCGACTTTCAATAACTTCTTAAAATTATCTTGCTTAATTCTACCTAATGTATTAGGAAAAGTTTGTCATCTATAATCTCCACATAATTCCCCACATCCTCTAACATTTCTCTAATTCCATCATCTATATTGTCATTATTATCAGTATCATCTACATAATGATTGTTATCACCATCATCACCTATATCAAGAATTCTAATATTACTTAGTTCAAAATGTTTGCCATGATAAATATGTTGAGTATAGAATTTATCTACACCTCAAATTAGAAAATGATTATATATAACATCTTAACTTTGATTATTGAAATTTAAGCAATCTATGCGTGGACAACGAATTTCATATTGTAAACCCATTTCATATTTTACAAATTTCATGAAAGTCTTCACTTCTTGTAAGTATTGACTGGACCATTTTTTAAGAGTCATGTAACTTTTGTCTATGTAGCTATATAGTTATTCGAATGAGAATAAGTAGAGGCTAATTAGAATATAATGACATTTGGATTAAAAGTAGGAATGTTAAAGATAAAGTGAAGTTTAGAAAAGGGTAAGGCAATGTAATATCTGGTTTCCAAAACAAGTATAAGGTTGGAACCCTAGAACATTGAAAGTGAAAGATAGCATTGAGAGAATTTCATTTGAATAGCATAAATACACGAATATTGATATTTGTATACATTACAAAGAAAGTATATGCACTCAATTGACATTTTCCTAGGGTATAAGAGATGTTAAAATGACTATAATATGAATTGTGAATTGTTATGTCTTAAATTTTGGTTTGATTGGATTACAATTGGTAATTTAGAATTAATTGTGATTATTGGGAGATTGATGAATTAATATGTATATTTGGATTAGGAAAACTGTCAAGTGGTAGGTCAAATTGACACATGAAAAATTAGGGTTACTAAGCCTATAATTGAGTGACATTTGGCATAGATTAATGAGTCAATAATGGACTAGTAATTAAATAACAAATAGATCAATAATGGAGTGACAAGCGGATCAATAATTAAGAGAAATGTGGACTAATTAATTGGTAACGTATGAAACTTAATATGTGGATTAATGGCAACATCTTAATTAGGCAATTGTCTTCCATGCCTTAAGACAAATGTTGTGATTAAATGATGACACCTAACATGTTGATGAAGTAAACTTCAGTAGCCAAGTTTCTGCTACCTTCATTCTCGTTCTCCACCAAAACTTATTTGAAGTTCTTCTCTCTGAATTGTTGATTAACCCTATCCAAATTGTTACACGAAATCTACACCTTAATCCTTCACAAATTAGCCAAGAAACTAGCCTATTACTATCTTTATCTTGCTGCTAAATATCAATATGTTTTCATCTTGGAATTGTGTTGATTTTGCTTGCTTGGAAGGATAGATTATCTTGATGTTTTAAGCTAAGCCTAATAAGTAAGTAACAATATGATATTTATGGCATGTTTAATAGTATGAGAATAATGCTTGAATTGGAACAAAATGCATGTGATGTTGGGGATGATATGTGCTAAAATGTGTTGGATAAACTTAGAAGTTTTATGCTTGTTCTTAGTATGGGAATATCATGGATTATATAGGTTGATTCATGGATGAATAAGACCTGGATTTGATTTACAATAAAGGTGAATTTATGGTAAAGGAAGATATTAGTATAGTATTCTTGAATTAAGAAAGAATTAGGACTATATGTATGATAAGGTATAAAAGTTTATAGTTTGATTTTTGATGCATGAAAGACCACGATTTGTGAGCTATCAAATGAATATTTTTGACCCAGAATTAGAGTATAAGTTAGGTATAAAATGAGGATGCATAAATGAGCATGAATTCTAGAAAATTAGAAGTGTAAATGATGTTTCTAAGTAGGTGAATTTGTGGAGAATTAGAGGGAATAATACAGTGCACGATCATGGCCTTTAGTGCACGATCATGGCCTGGTAAATTGGTTTTTTTCACAATCATGGCAGAGACACGATCGTGGTCTAATGCATAAGGTTCTTTCATGATCGTGGGTAAGGTTTGAACATGAATGCCTCTCTTTTAAGTGATGTTTGAAACACTGTACGTTTCTATTATACATTTAAGCTTGAAATAAAATAGTTTGATGATTAATTGATGAATTTAGATTAAAAAAGTTAAATGAGGTGTAAATCTAAGTGAAAACAAGACATATCCAAGTGACAATGTTAAAATGATCATGAATTATGATTAAGGAAACATACCCGAGAAAGTCATTAAGCATGCATTAAACATGGCACATAAATATATGGGCATGATTGACTATGTATTTGATTGATCAACTTTGTAATGTAAATTTTGTTTGTATTGAATGAGTTTAGACACATAAGTCAAATGACTGAATCTAGACATTGCTAGACTATCCACGCAATAGTGTAATTTAGAGCACACTGTGAGTAACCGAGATGTTCTCACTAAGATTGATATATTTCTATTTAACTTCCAGTTATTGAACTATTATCGATCTGTATGTGACAATTTCAGACATTAATGGTCAGAGGAGTTTGATATTTGGGAATGTATTGTAAGTTTTGTAATTGCATATGAATCTGAAAGATATTTGTATTCTCAACAAATTGTTAAATGTTGGACTTAGGTTCGATGAACATGTGAATCTGACTGTATATCATGAATAAATGATATTGATGGCATATTTTGTGATTTGATGCATCACGTTAACATGCATGATCAAATAAAGGCATTGTGATTAGAGTAGCTAGTCTAAAAGAGCTTAAAGCTCATAAATGTGTACGTAGAGCCACTAGCTCTGTGATTAATGGGCTCCGTATTCTAATGGGTATGGTACAGTATCTGAAAAGAGCCAGATATCCATAAGAGATATGGGACAGTGAAAGGCACTCGGTCACAACAAAATACAAATTAAAGTGAGTCTCATGTGCATATGCATATGCATTTGCAAATATATGATTGTGAAAACATTTCTGAATTGTAATGATATTATGCTATGTCATATTTGATTACATTTGATAATATGATTGACTGGGATAATTCAATGAATTATTCAACAATGAATTATTGAGATGAGGAATATTCTGCATTTGGTTATTAATTGAAATGTTTGTTATTCTAAATGAGTGAGCACATCGAAGATGGTTCACAAACTGAGTTCGCAAAACTCATCAAAATTACAACATGGTTTTCAGGTACGAAAGGAGACCTGGATCCTAAGACACTCCAGAGGAAGTTTTGGTATTAAGAAATGACTCAAAGATCTGGTCAGCTAACATCTAAGGAGTTGTAGTTTGTGTTTATATAGTCATGTTATGTAGAACTTTTTGTAAACAGAGAAGTAAACGTCTCAAATACTTGAGATGATGTAAATATTTGTTTTAATGACTATAGTGTAAATTATGTTTGTAATGAAATGAGTATTTGAGCTTTTAAATTTTGTGTTATTCTACATTAAGTGAAAGTGATTGCTCTAACATGCCATTGTCATAGGGTATGTTCTGGAAAGTCCTATGGATATTTGGATATATACTCTATGGTACTGAGATGTTATAGATAATATGGTTAACATCATCACAGGATAAGCCATATCACTTACAGTTTTTGGCACTTTAGAATGGATAAACTAAAAATGGAATCATTATGTATGATAAGCATATGTCAACGCCATCACACAGTAAGCTAATGCATTTTTTTGTTAGTTTTAGTGCAAAATCTTCTTAAGATGAATCAATTAGTTGATCACCAATATCTCATATATATTTTATTAAAGATATTTACAAAATATTTAATCCAAATGAAACTAAATTATATAAAGTAATGCATGAAGGATATGTTATTCCCTATTATATGGTCTAAAGTTGTCTTAGATAATGTAAAAATAAATATCTATAATTATTTTATAATTATTATAGTTGTTAAAAATATATAGACAAAATAATGATAATATATAGGTTGAGAGGATGGTTACGATAAAAAGCAGTGAAAACTAAAATGAAATAGGTGTAGAAGAAGTAATGGATAAGCTAAGAGATGGAGCCATTATAGGATCAAACAAGTAAAGCAAAGAGAAAGCTAGGGTAGAGATAGATTAGTTATAAAGTTTACAAGGAGGAATGGTTCAAGTGACACTACAATCGAATGGATTTTTAGCGACGAAAATTTTTGTTGCTAAAAGTACAGATTTTGTAGCGATAATATTAAATCGTCACACAATCCTAGTATCAAAATACTATGGGCGACTTTTTTACCAAACTGTTGCAAAATATGTTTCGTAATGAGTATAGTACGTAGCCAAAAGAGATACACAATGATAGACACAATCGTCACCAAGGATATTTTGTTACGCTTTTCTTTTGTGTCTAAATGTTATTAGCTATGTTACAGTAAACGTAAGTAATAACACTTACTGACGAATCAATAATCTTCATCCAAAATTATTTGCGATGATCCAATATTTGTAGCAAAAACTTTTTAGTATTAACGATGTTTTAAAAAACGTAGCTAAAAAGTGTTTATGAATATTATTAATTTTTTAATAAGCATTATTACAGAAAATTTTATCATGTTAATTATAATTATTGGTCACATTTTTAATCCATGTTATTTTTATAATATTTAGATTTTTTTATCAGGTTATATTATAAAAAATTAAATTTAAAATACTAGAAATTAGAAGGATTTTATATAAACAATCAAATATAATTAATTATTAATTAAAAATGTTAAAAATACTTATGTACAAATTAAGATTCGTTTTCATTGTCACTACTATCTACATAATTTGGGCTAAGTATTTGTTTAATCATCTTTTTAAGCTTAGCCAATTTGAGTTCATTGCGTTTTAACTTTTCTTCATTACATTGTAATTTAGCCTTAAGCGACTAGTTCTCCTCTTAAAGATGGGTTATACAAGCTGGTCTTGATGAGGATGAAGCAGTTTGCTTACGGTCATATCTAAGACCTTTGATGTAGTTAGATCTCGTACCAAGCGCGTTGTTGCAAATGTCATCTACATTTGGCCGATTTCTGTCAGCCAATGATCTTTACAACAACGCTTACATCTTGTTCTAAAATTAAAAAATCAATATTTATTCATAAATAAATAAACTTAAAATTTAAACAAAAATTTAAAAGTACATAGTTATTTTATGCTTCTTCTGATATCTACCCTTAACCTTCCTTATAGTGAGTGAGTTTGTATAGTGTGATCCTATCACACTCTTGTCCATGTAGTTCCTTCTCACTCTGTTTCATAAGAAAAAAGAATTGAAAACACAATAAATAATATTGCATTTACTAATATAATTATAACTTGTAAACAAAAACTTACAAATTCATTTCGTATGACAATAAATGATTTGGAGCCTTAATTGTGAGGAGTTTTCATTTTTCCTCTATTAACCTTGGTTTTCTTACGCTTTCCCTAAATAAAGAAAAGAAATGGTCATTAAATTGTGTAACAAGATTAATGAAAGCAAATGTGAAGAGAAAGAAGACAAACCTTAATGTTGGCAGAGACCCAATATTCACACATTTGGCTCCAAGTTTTTGGATTCACTCATTCAAGAACATGTCTCCTCACCTCCTCATCCGAAGGAAAAGATTTGTCGTATTTATGTAGTCAATAATGATGATCCTTAGCCTTTTATTTCAACAATGAACTCAGACATCTTAAAACTTTAGGGTTCTCAATATCAACAATATTAAGCTTCATCTGTGAACAATAAGTAAAAATTAAATTATTCTTTAAATAATTTAAAAAATGCATATAATTAAATAACTGGAAAATTTACCTAAACTTTTCCCAAAGCATTCTGTAGCAAATTGTCTCTCTTCAACTGCTTGTCATGCTGAAGGCAAGGCAATTCAGTCTTGACAATGACTCCTAACTCATTAGATAATTTAGTTGATTGAACCTTGTCAATAGGACAACCTCACGAGGTATCAATATACATAGACAACTTATTTTTCATTGCAACATTCATGCATTGCAACTCAGAACCTTTAGTGATACCTCTACCTCTTTTTCTAATAACGATATTAGAACCTAACAATAAAAGAATAATGATAAGAAAAAACATTAAACATGTAAATATAAATTTGACCATAAGTCTGATTAACCGATCTAAAGATCCATCAACACTAGTTGAGGTAGAGATAGAGGTTATTGCTCATTGGCTTCATTGGTGGATGAAGCCAGTGGTTGTTATTAGACAGGGTCAGATTAATCTGGTTGTTGTAGGGGAGCAGCAATTTCGATAGTTTCCACCTTCATTCCCTTGTTTCTACCAGGTGCCATTATACTGAATATCTATAACTCAAATATCAACCTTACGTAAAAACATAAGTCAAACATTAAGGGGGCGGTTGGTTCATATGGGGGAATAATAATAAGAATAAGAATGAATATAGTGAGAAATGAGAATAGATATTAATATTATAATTATGATGGTTGGTTAAGAGGAAGGAATGATTATCATTACCATGATAACGGTTAGTTTGTAAAAAATATTAAGAAATAAAATTGTATTATAATTATTTATTTATTTATTTATTTATTTTAATTAATCAATATATTCTAATTAAAATTAATTAAATTTTAATTAAATATATTGTAATTAATTAGTTACAATATATTGACTAATTAAAATATTTTAATTAATTAATTACAATATTTTAATTAATGAATGCATTATATTTTAATTAATTATATTAAAATTAATTAATTGATTAATAATATCTTAGTTAATTATATTGTAATTAATTAATTATATTTTAATTAATTAATTACCATAATATAATTAATTAATAATAATAATATCTAAATTAATGTAATTAATTGATTAATTAAAATATTGTAATTAATTGATTAATTAAAATATTTTAATTAATTAATTAATTACAATATTTTAATTAATTAATGAATTATATTTTAATTAATTATATTGTAATTTTTATATTTTAACTAATTAATTAATTACAATATTTTAATTAATGAATGAATTATATTTTAATAATTATATTATAATTAATTAATTAATAATAATATTTTAATTAATTATATTGTAGTTAATTAATCAAAATATTTTAATTAATGAATAATTATATTTTAATTAGTTATATTTTAATTAATTATAATGTAGTTAATTAATTATAATATTTTAATTAATTATATTGTAATTAATTATATTTTAATTAATTAGTATTAAAAGTATTTTTAAAAAAAGAGTCACTACTAAAAAATGAGTTTAATTTCTCTACTAGATAGAAGGTATGGAGGATTCTTCAAAACTGGGATATCAAATTGTTGCCTCTGTAATGATAATCAACAACGAACTACTCACTTTTCATTCCTTACCTATCCCTTCCCAAACACATCAACCAAGCACCCCCTAATAATACATATAAACATATCTAAAAAAGAATGCAATCCACACAAACATAAGTCAAACATCAACATTTCGTATTAACATAACTCAAACGTGTGCATTCCACATTAACATAACTCAAATATAAAAAATACACATAATCAAAACTAAAACATTAATATTCCACAATAACAATTCAAACATGAACATTTTGCATTAACGTAACTTAAATATCAACAATATGCATAAACAAAACTGAAACATCAATAATTCGCATAAACATAACTCAAACATCAACATTTTGCATTAACATAAGTCAAATATTAACAATACGCATTAATATAACTTAAACATCAACAATACATTTCAAACAACAAAATAATTTTTTAACCTGCAATCATTATGATCAAGATCTTGAAAATCATCATCATTAATTACATTATGATTCAACTCTTCATCGCCTTTATATTCGGCCAAAGTTTCAACTTTATTATATTATTTATCCTCAATATTGTCTTCATCTCTTTCTACGATAAGATTGGCTTATACTTCATCCTTAAGATTGGCTTATACTTCATCCACTTGTACTATATTGGAATCAACATCTCTTCTATGAAATGATGATATATATACATCTTCTATTTGAATGGCTTTATTATTTAACTCTGATTCCATCTCTTGATATACTTCATTACCATCCTCACTCATTATACCATTATCCCTTTCACAAAAATTGAAGAGATTTTGATGTTGAAACTTTTGAACAACCTTCCAACTACTGCCCAATACAGTATCATTGAGGTAGAAAACTTACTTCACTTGACTTACAAAGTCAAAAGGGTCATTATCATACCATGTCTTACTATCATTAATGCTAGTAATATTCCCATTCACTTTCATGTCAGCAAGATTAAACCATTTGCACCTAAATAGAACATCATTTTTATCCTTGATGTAATGCGACTCTATTATTTTAGAGTTGACATTGTAGAAGTTAATAAATTTGTCGTCATGACATCCCTCAACAACGACCTCACAATTTTGGCTTCTAATTTGACTTTCTAAATCTTAGATATGAAATCTAAACCCATTAACAATGCAATATGTATATTTTATTCCCACACATATGAGACCCATATGCCAAAGAATATAATGTTGTTATCACCTCTTGCATTTTACAGTTATGTAGTTGTATCATCTATAGGACAAAATGAACTTAGAAGTTAATCTGACATAAAAATTGTCATAAGTTCATAATATTCCATCAATATATAACTTACTTGAGTCCTAAACCATAATAGGAACTTAAGCTTGTGTCCTTCTTCAACATTAATAATCCCTTTGCTTCAAATCAACTCTTTGTGCTCTCTATTTAAAAAAGTAAATAGAGATCAAGAAATATAGATTGAATCACAAAATTTAAATATTATATTTTGATTCAAAAGTAATATACATACTCCATATATATATCAATTCCTCACAATTGTTCAAATATACCAATGAGCAATTTCGAATTCATATTTAGTTAACTCCATACCTTTTTTGACATTAAGTGACCTTACTTTTTAGGAGAAAACTGTTAATCTACCATCTTGATCAAAATCAAAGTTATGTTTTGAGATCTTGTCTCGACGTCATTTAAGTATATCAAACAAAATGTCAAACATTCATTCACTATATAAGCCTTTGCAATAGACTCTTCAGGTTAAGCTCTATTATATACATAATGCTTAAGAAAGCATAAAAACCTAAACAAAATATAAAACATTAACAATTGTTACTAAATGATAAATAAAAAAATTATAAGTTAAAATAAAATACCTTTCAATGGGGAACATCCATCATAATTGAACCGTCTATAAAGTTTTACTTCATATGGTAAATCAATTACCAAATGCACTATAACTTCAAAAAATGATTGGGGGAATACTAGTTTAAGCTTACATAGAATCAAAGCTATGTCTTCTCCCGTTTTGTCAAGCTCTTCAACTTTAAATGTCTTGCAACATAATTGCATAAAAAACTCATCCAGTTGACTCAAAGTTACAGACACATCCTTTGAAAGACACTTATGTATTCCAACAAGAAGTAATCATTATAGAAGTACATGACAATCATGGCATTTTCCTCTTTAACATTCACACAACAGGCTCTATTAGATGCATACCCATCAAGAAAAATATCTCTTTACTTTATCCTATAATGAAGTAATTTGTAAAACCACAAAATTTTCTTTTCGCATGTCTATAAAATTTCATTTCGTGTGAAAAATGTTTTGGGGCTAATGTAAATTTTATTTTCACTAAAAGATGAATTAGGAACCCAACCTTGAATGAAAAGTATTAATGTCTCTGTGAAATGTGTTTGAGATTTAGAGTTTTCTTAGATTAGCTAGATACTACCGGAGGTTTGTTGAAGGTTTTTTTACTGATCTCAGCCCCTTTGACAAAACTTCTAAGGAAGAATATGCCATTAAGATAGACTGATAGATGCATTGATTAACTACAACACTGGTGTTAGCTATTCCATCTAGATATGGAGGTTATGTAGTATATATATAGTGATATTTCACACTAGGGATTAGGATGTATTCTGATGCACCATGGTAAAGTGATTACATATGCATCAAGACAGTTAAGGTCTCATGAGTTTAATTATTCGGTATATGATTTAGAACTTGCTGCAGTAGTAACTGCTTTAAAAATCTAGAGACATTATCTATATGGTGAAATATTTCAGATATGTATATATATATATATATAAAGTTTTAGGTATTTATTGAGTTATAAAGAGTTGAATGTGAGACAGAGACAATGGATAGAGTTACTTAAAGATTATGACTATACAATTGAGTATTATCCTGGTAAAGTTAGTGTTGCAGCTAATGCATTAAGCAGACAATCCAATAGTAGTGTAGCACAAATTCAGATATCAAGCTTACTAAATCTAGTTCAAGTAAGAGTATTAAATGTTGAGTTGAATTTGAGGCAAAATGAAGTATTAATAGCTATATTGAAATTAAAACCAGTTTTATATGAAAGGATTAGAAAATCCCAAAGTAAGGATCCTGAATTAGTGAATCTTATTAAGAAATTAAAAGTGAATATGAATTCTAAGTTTGAAAATGATACATTGTGGTTAAAGCAAGGAATATGTGTACCCGATATAGATGATTTGAGAAAAGAAATTCTGGAGGAAACACACATAACAGTCTTTGTTATACATCCTAGTACTACCAAGATGTATATTATGCTAAACCAACATTTCTGGTGGCCAGGGATGAAGAAGCGAGTGGTTAAATATATGGCTAGATGTTTGACTTGCCAATAAATTAAGACTATGGAAAATACGCTCAGAGCTTATGTTTTGGAGTTCTAAGGAGCATTGGATCAATATATAGCTTTAATTGAATTTACCTATAACAATCATTAGCACAGTATGTTGAGATTCGATAAAAAGGGTAAGCTAAGCTTGAGATACATTGATCCATATGAAATTATTGAGAGAGTACTACCATTGACTTATAAGTTAGCCTTACCAATAGAGATGTCTCAGATTCATAATCTGTTCCATAAGAGTATGCTTAGGAGATATCGGTCTGATCTTACATATGTGTTATCGACGTAGGAAGTGTAAATTGTGAGTAATCTGAGTTATGTTGAGGAACCAATTATGATAATGGGTTATCAGAATAAGCAACTGAAAAATCGAGTGATTCCATTGCTTATAGTCCTTTATAGAAATCATTCGAGTGAGGAATCTACATGGGAAACAAAAAAGCATATGAGGAATCAGTACCCCCATCAGCTTGATCAATCAAGTAATAATTTTGAGGGCGAAATTTCTTTAGGGGGAGAATTGTAATATCCCGTTTTCCCATACTAAGGGCTAGAACCTTAGATTTCTGTATATGAGAAATATTATTGATAAATTAAGGAATGCATTTCGTGCTCATGCATACCATTAGCATACACACGTGTGATTTTGATTATTGTACACACTATAAAGATTGTTCATGCACTCAATTGATATATTTTTGGGTATAAATGATTTTTAAAGTGATTATAATGTGAATAGTGAATTTTTATGTCATGAATTTTGATTTGGAGATTTATAATTATTAATTTAGGATTATTTAGTAAAAATTAAGAGATTTACAAAATTATGAGTATTTTTGCATTAGAAAAAATGTCAAGTGCCGAGATAAATTGATGAATGGTAGTAGAAATAGTTGATATATGGTAATAGAAATAATTGATAAGTGTCATAGAAAATTAGGTGACAATTGGCTTGAAGATTTGGAGACAAATGGACTAGAAATTAAATGATATTGGGTACAAAAGTTAAAGGACATTAACATAAATTATTTAAGTGGAAGAGGTCATAACAAGTGTCATGACAGCCACCAAGTTTTAAAACCCACATAATATGCCCATTTGAAAGACATCTTCGTTGATAAACGATAATAGAAATCATTGACAAGTGCCATAGAAAATTGGGTGACAATTGGCTTTAAGATTGGGAGATATATGGACTAGAGATTAAATGATATTAGGTACAACAGTTAAAGGACATTAGCATAAATTATTTAAGTGGAAGGTTTCATAACACCCACCAAGTTTTAAACACATAATATGCCCATTTGAAAGACATCTTTTTTTGTCTTTCATTTTGTTTACAAAACACTCTCATTCCCTTCATTATCTTCTTCTCTTCTTCACTCACGATCTTCTCACTAACCTTCACAATGTTGATCTTTTCCCAACTCCTTCACTTTGTTTCTTCAAGATCGTTGTTATCTCTTCTTTTTTATGAAACCTAGCCTATTCTACCTTGGTAAGATGATGATCATGTGATGTTTAGGAGCTCGGCTTTACGTGATTTTGAAGAAGCTTGGAGTTTAATCAAGTAAGTTATACATTAAACCTCATGGGGTTGTTTTAAATGAAATATATCCTGTGATTGTTTTGATGTTAAATGATTATGACAATGGTGTTGAATATATGTCTAACGTGGATGAAGAATGGGTATGTTCATGTCCTATTTTTGTATATTTGATGAGTAATAAATTATGAAAAGTTATAAGGATAGTTGAGATAGAGTGATTTAGTGGAAATGATATATGATAATGTGCAGAAATTTTAATGAAGGAGTGAGATCAAAATGTTATGTTTTGGGTATATGAAAACCATGTATTATAAGTTGTTATGTGGATAAAATAGATTGGGAGTTAAGGTATAATAAAGGTGTAATTTTGTTAAAGAAAAGATTAGTAAAATGTTCTTAAAATGAGAAGAACTAAAATGATAGCGAATGATACAAATCATGTTCTATTTTGTATGATTGATAAAGAATGATTTATGGAATTGTTTCATAGATGTTTATGAGTTAGAAATGAGATGAAAATAATGAGGTTATGAAGTCTCAAATATAAACTATGGAGAAGATTTGTTTGATGTAGTTGTTAAGTTATGGAGACTTCACTCCTTCTATTGATTTTGATGAAAGTCAAATAATAATAATAATAGAAGAGTGTGTGAACTGTTTTGA